>OZ012661.1:110401640-110545102 GCA_963942545.1 Oxycera nigricornis | reverse complement strand
TTTCCAGCGTTGTTTAAGCGTAAACGGTCCATTTTTTCTGAGCAGGTTTCACATTATATATTTTTTAATATGTCAAGCGTGTCATTGTAACCAAGCTCGAAATGACACGCACTTAAAAACGAAACCAATACACGACCTAACTTATTTATAAAGGACATATTATGCGTTGGCACAATGTAACTGATGGAACAAGTCGCAGACAAAGTTAGTCGCTAGAGTAAACGCCATCTTTTAAGATATCTTCTGCACAAAATTTAAAAAAAAAAGGTGGTAGCACAGCTCAGAACGATATACATATTTTAAATAGCACAACAACTTACCTCATGCTTTTTAATTTCCGCTTTATCAATTTCCCATAAATCCGCCAATTCTTCAATCAATTGCATATGCGCCAAATGTTCTTGTACGTACAATCTTTCGTGGTCCTCGCGGATGAAATCCATCGAACCGGTCACAGCCTTACATAAAAATTCCAAACGATTCTTTTGCAAAATCAAATCAGGCGATGGCAGTGTATACCTCAGTTCTCTATTGATCTCCACAAAGAATGTTTGATTCGACATGGCGTCGAATAGCAGTTGCATCGGTTTCGACACTTTCAACGAGAAGAGAGCGATCAGATGCAGCACCTTGCACAATTCAATATGCAATTGTAGTATCACTTTGATGCCATGATTTTGTTGAAGCGCTAACAGTGGCAATGGAACTTGCCCGTCTATAAGTGACTCCTCGAAAACGATATTGCGCGCCTGATGCTCGAGGCTCGACAAGAAATGCTGGAAGAACTGTAGCGTTTCGTGCAACAGCTCAGGCACTAGAGCATCGGATATTCCAATGTCTTGCAGACACAATCGCTCTCTGGGCACTTTTCCCGTCTTATGGATCAGTTTTTTTGTAGCTTCTAACGGGATTTTCAAATGGGCATTCCAAATCATACAACACAAACCATGCTTCAGTGCTAAATCATCAATTTGAAACTCGCCGAGACATTGGACACCGGCGCGCAGGTACTCTAAACTCGACAGATTGTTGCTCCAATGGCAAAAATAGTCCCAGGTCATGTGACATAAAAGGATGCCGGCTTGCAAACTGAACGGGAAGTGTTGTCGTAGCATTTGTAGATTTTTCACAACTAAATCGTTATTTTTGTTTTCATACGTTTCGGCGATTTTTTTCGGATGTATTTCGGAATTTGTTAGCCATTTCGCGACCAATTCAGCTACGATTCCTTTGCCACCACTGAAAATGGCGAAGAGACTGCAATCGGGACGATCATATGCTAATTTTGGCATTGCTGGATCGTTAGTGGTTAGTGGAGAGCTGAAACGTGAGAAATAGAATTTCAATATTAAAAAATAAGTCTTCCAAAAATAACTAGGATGTTGGAACAGTTACTGCCTTACGTTTTTCTTAAGTTGATTCTATGAATTAAAAATAAACATGTCTATTAAGTTTCGGAAATCCTTTTCCTGCTATTTCACTAATAAAATTCAAATTTTGTTGTTGAATTGTTTTTTCTGTTGGAATGGATTATTTCTTTCAATAAATTTGTTCTGTTAGACATTCTAAGCCTATTAAATAAGCACAATTTACAATAGTTTTGAAGATATGTGAAATATGATAATTGTTGGTCAGCATAGAGTCGAATATGCTGACCAACAATTATCATATTTTTCGGCCTGAAGGCATCTTTAAATTTTATGTTAGGCAAAGGACTAATAAATTCTTTAATTTCCAGACTGAATGAATACATTAACAAAATATCTATTATTAAAAATATATAAATAAATACCAATAAAATCAAATAAACTGGACAAGCTTACCTTAAAACAGCACCAAGTATGGATATATTATCCAATTTGTCTATCAGCAACGACCATTGAGCTGCTTCGTGCGAAACTTGCTCCCACACTTCCGCTTCGTCGGCAACATTATCTTCAGGCGTGCTCTGCAACAATGTTATGCACAATTGATCAAATAAAATTCAATAATCAAAATTATAATAATACTGAACACACCTCTTGTTTTTTCAATTTATTTGATATATGCCTACAAACTATAGCGGCCAATAGACTTTGAGCGGCTGATTTACTTTCCAGCAACATTTCACGTACTTTTTGCCACCATAAACAGATCTCATTGTAATCATAGATGATTGCATCATCGGCTAAATCACATATTTGCTTAACGAGCGCGGCAAGACGTGTCATATTTTCAATTACGTCCTCGCTGAAATTCATAAAGATAATTGTTTATTTAATGGAATGGAGAGAATGGGAAGAAATGTGTTTTATTTTCAATAATACATGGAAGTGATCTTTTGCTGAGTACCGGGGCATATTCATATACTTGGAAATTGCGAAACTGATGCCCTAGCGAGAGCTGGTACCGACCTCCAGGATTATAAACTAACACCCCAAATCGACCATCGTCTAGCCTCCATTAAGCTAGGATTCAAGCAGTATTACATAGAGGCTGCAAATAGGGTCTGGCTTCTGGAAGAAATCTGCAGAACAAGCAGGCAAACTTGGCGCGCACTAACCTCAAAACGCACGAAACAGCTCCTCAATACGACTTGTGAAAGATTAAGTTTCATCATATCCGTACTGACGAGACATTGTCTGATTGGCAGACATGCAGAAAGATTGGGTGTTGATTTCAAAGATTTCTGCTGAAGCTGCAGATCGAAAGAAGAGGTAGAAACGATCCAACATTTCCTGTGTGAATGCCCAGCACTATCCAAGAAACTTTAGGCTCGCCCTTCCTAGACAGTCTCACGCAAGTAATTAATTTGAACATTAGCTTCAGAATCAACTTTATACGAGAATCTAAATGGTTCCCACCATTCCGCAGCTAGGTTCTAGTGCCTGTCTAATCTTCTTTGGTATCTCATAGGGTCTATCGTGGCCTGAGTGAGCCATCTATTGATAAAGGGTGCTGCCACTACAACCAACCAAAGAAATAATACATGGGAACAGCAGCAACCCGACATATAACTTGTTGAAATCGAATATGTATGGCCCTGTTAAAGAGATTACGAAAGAAATACTGGGTTAATTGAATCAGCTCTGCTTTTTGTTTAAATCAAATTAGGTGCTTCTCCAAAATTAAAAAAATTACTCACTTTAAATTAACGGACATTTGAACCGTCATCGAAAAAGCCTAGGGAAGGCATGAGTGCCATCACCGGTGCCTTCCGTGCTCCCTCATATTAAAGGGGAATAGTGTGGTTTATTGTCCTTTTAGTAGATGTAGAAGTATTACAAACCGTCAGTTAATGATTGGCTTTCAACGCAAAACCGCATAGCATGACAGTTTCAGAGCTTTTATTAAATAAAACTAAACTGTCTGATTTGAAAATACCCCACGGAATAGAGAACGCTATTGATATTCATTCATTACTATTTAGACTAATACGATTAACAATTAAAGCACATACAATGACCATAGTGAAACCAAATATGAAATATATAACTTACCTCAGAAAAGATAAATTTATTGAGACAACTGAACAGCTATACTTAACAAGAAAAATTCAGAAAGTTTCCAGAAATTGATCGGGATAATACATGAAGCTAATTTTTTTACCACGTTTACTAAATCTGTCAGGACAAGGAATGCAACGTGGATTACTGAAAAAGTTATTACTGCCTCTTAGACAAAACATAAAGCATATAAACTGCTAATTAAGGATCCTTCCAGTCCTACAAAACAAAATCAGTACAAAATAATAAAAAACGAATGTAATTAACTAATGAAAGAAGCAAAGCAACACTATTATACTATACAGCTTGAACAAAGCTCAAAAAACATAGTCAGTTCTGGCATCTGGTTGACGGTGTTCTAAGAAAAGGTGAAAAAAGTAAGAACAAGATAATCTGTGAACCGGAGGAAATTGCCAACTGCCTTAACCACCATTTCTCAAAAATAGGTCATGAAATAGAAACCGAAACTACCGCCGATACTGACATCATCGTCCCAAAAACACATCTCAATCTTTTCTTTTCATTTAAGAACAACCAATAAAGAAGAATTAATCGAAACTATTGATGCTCAACGAAACCATACTGCACCAGGTGCTGATGGTATCTGCGTTGATGACCTCAAATTAATCAAAGAAAATATTGCAGATACTCTCGTGAAATTAATAAATAAATGTATTTAGGAGGGAAGGTTCCCGGGATACTTAAAAATCTCTACAGTTATATCGATTTTAAAAGTGGATGATGAAACAGACCAATTTCACTCTTGAATTCCTTAAGTAAAATCTTCGAAAAAAATGCAGATTCCCGAATCAAAGAATTCTTATTGCAAAACGAAATATTGGATAGAAACCAGTACGCATTCCAAGCGGGCAAAGGCACAACAGATGCCATTCCTGATGTTACTAGATTTGCAAACGAGTACTTGGATAAAGGTCACTACGTTGCAGCAATTTTCGTGGACCTAAAAAAAGCTTTCGACACAGTTACACAAGAAACTTTAATCACCAGGCTCGGTGAATTTGGAATTGTCGGAAAGCAAATAAATTAATTGACGAATAGATTTCAAAATACACTAATTAGAGATGTCAAAAGTAAAACTGCTGCTAAAATTAGCGTAGGTGTTCCGCAGGGCTCGATCCTAGGACCAACGCTATTTCTACTTTATATCAATTCCATGCAAAAAGCAGACCTTGTTGCGAAAGTGGTTATGTAGGCAGATGACACTTTGCTCGTGTACTCAGGCGAAACTAATCTCGCAATTGACTGACTGACCTGAACATGTATTGGTATTGGCTTCTGCATAGCAGATTGGCAATAAACTCGGGAAAAACTAAATATATTATTTTCAAACAAAAGAACAAGACTGACATACAACCACACTTAAAAATCAACGACACAACCCTCCAGAGAGTAGAACAAATAAAATATCTAGGACTTCTAATAGACGGGAAACTAACATGGACTCCACACATAAATGATCTAAGGAAAAAAACTGGCTGTCTTCATTGGTCTTCTACGTCGGTTCTACTTCTTTCCAAAGAAAAAAATCCAAATTATGTATGCCCACCTCCTTTCCAAAATTTCCTACGGCATCTTGAATTGGAGTCAAACTTTTAAAGGTAACCTCATGATCATCTCCAGATTAGTAACCAAGGCGTATAAAACCATTTACAATCTTCCTATGCCAACTCCAACGAGCGAAGTTTACAAAACAGCACAAGAATTGAATTTGCAAGGCATGATTTCCATGGAAAGAGCTAAATTCATACATAAGAATGTACACCGTAATAAATACACCACTGTGAAATTAGATAGGATTGAGGGAAAAAACACTTACAGAATAAGAAATATGAATAGTATAGCTCTCGCATTTGCCAGAACTGATCGGCTAAAAGAAGACCCCTTCAACAAAGCAGCCAACTTTCACAATACACTACCGGACAAAATGAAAAACATAACGAACCCAACTTTCTTTAAAACGATACTAAAAAATATCTCCTTCAGGACCAACTTTCGAAGTAAGTTACAAGGACAATCAGCTCCACTAAAGTCAAAGTCAAACATGTAATCAACAGGAAATAATTCATAAACATATAGTCTGAACTATTAATCTAACTAAAAGGACACTAAAACTTACAAATTTGGTACTATCCCTTATACCGAATTTTATCGTCTGGGAAGTGCTATGTCCTAAAATTTTAAATACGGAGTATTTCTAATTTTTGATGGAGAGAGTGATTGGAGGGAACGGAGGTGGTTTTAGTCGGTAGAAATCTGAGTTAACAACCCCTTTATTATTTTCTAAGACTGGTAAGGACGTATCAAGCCGTTCGCAATTCGTGGGTTGAACTGCAGCCACACTGAATATGTCAACCACTCATTTAAAGTTTTTATAACATTTATCCCAAACTGTTTACCATCATCAGTTGCTTGAATGAGAATAAGAGGAGTCACATGAACTCACATGATTCATTATGAAAATTCGAAAACAAATCAACACAACTTACATTTTGTTGTACACAAATGATTTCTCCAACCAATAGAAAAGTAACAGCTTGAAGAAATCTTCGCTGGCAATACAACTGCCGCGTGCGTTGTCGGCGAAAATCTGAACACTATGTCCCTTCTCCAAAAACTTGCCGAACAATCGATAGCCGATCGCGCCATAGTGTATTGCCTGTTCGGCCTTCAATCGCACATCGCACGCTTCCACATTGAACGCCGACAGGAACGTCACGAAATCCTCTTCGTGTACTTGCTGCTCGAAGGTAACACGACTACTATTACTTTGCCCGTTCACCTGCTCCTTCTGCAAATCGAGCAGCTTTTGTATTGTCTCCAATTCGGCCAGAATCAGAGATAAAGTCTCGTCCTTTGTCGACGACCAGTCGTGCTGTTTCGGCTCCTCGGTGATTGCTATGTAAAACTCGACTAGTTTGCGATAGTTCTCGAGAAAGATTGATAGCGATTTGCTGGGCATATCCGATTCGCTGGATTGACGCCTGAGTTGATCACAGTCGTGCGGTTGTTGTTGTTGTTGCGTCATGAACACGTCTATTGCTTTTTTGAGAATCCGCGGTTTGATTCGTTTGTTGGTCGCGAGCATTTCCAGACATTGCAGGCGAATCTCGTCGGTTTGGAAGCTGGCACAGGACGATTCGACTTCGGCCAGGATGTGGTCCATGTTGACATCTCCGCTTCGCAAGCACATCTTGATTCTGCGCAACAGGTGCAAATCTTTGGCTGTTTTCGAATTGCCGTCGCTCAGCGCGCAGTGGAAGGGCACACTGACTTCCTTAAGGGAATTGTCGGACGGATCGAAGAACATGCAAGGGTGCACGTTCGAGGCAGTCTTTGCGCCAGGAACAACGCCCATCAAGCTGTAGGAATTGTAGATCAATTGACCGTTCTTGTTCACGGTAAACGCGGCGACCTTCTGGCCCCGCTGAAGCGGCCAAATCTCCAGACAGGATCGTCTTGGCGCGAAAATCACTAGGAACAATGCTTTCCGTCGCTCCGCGCGATCTTGTTTGGATTTCTTTTCTGTGACTCTGATGAAGCCGCATTGGGGTTCGCGGTAGCCTTTCCAGACACGCAGAGCCGCCCCGCGATTGCAGTCCACCAGGACGATCCGACTCAGGTTGTCGGCAACTACGGCTAGCTCGTGGCCGGGCGCCAGCCAAATGTTCAGTCCTTGCCGTTGAATATCACAGATGCCGAATTGGCAGCGCATCGGCTCGCCCGCAGTCAAGGCTTGCGTCTGTTCCTGTGTCGGTTGCGACTGCGACTTGAATAGCCAGCTGGACACCGAGGAGACCACATTGTTGGCTACCGCTTTGGCGACATCCGAGAATCCGGCGTGCACGAATCCCTCTCGGGCATAGTAGAATCCGATGTACGGCTTCACACCGACGGCCACGATCAACGAACTTTCGGGCGGTGAGGAGCGGCACTTGGCATAGAAGCCACCTTCCAGGCTTTGCTGCAGCAAATAGTCGAACGCGCAGCTCTGCTGGCCGCCCACAACGACCGAGTCGTTTACAGTTACGTTTTTGTCGCGATATCCCCACTTGCGGCACTGCATGCTGTCGGGAAACTGTGATATGTTGGTTTTCGAGGAGCTGGACATGACGGTTTTGCTCATGCTCTGCTTGAGACCTTTCAGGATGTGGAATATGTGCGATCCCTGCAGGGTGCACAGGCAGGACAGGTAGCCGACATGCACCTCCTCGGCCAGCGTCCTTCCGGATTGCGCTTTGATCGTTTGCACGGGCTCGTTGTGGAACGTTTGCGAGAACAATTGCACCCCGGAGTCGGCGTAGAACAGGACCATCCCGGATGCCAAGCCCACCGCCAAGCAAGTCCACTCCGCGCCCGTACTCACGTTGGCCCCGTAGATCGGCAAGCATATCAGCGCAGTGATGATTTCGTTGGGGTTCTCCAGTTCCCCCTGCCATGCGATCGAATATGCGGGCTGATTGTTCCTGTTCGCCCAGTGCGAGCTCATGATCACCAATTTGGAGCCGTGGCCGAAAGCGATGGTCTCGCCCGTTGGCGACAGCGAATAGTACACGGCATTCAGCCAGCTTTCGTCTGCGGAACAAAGAAAAGAGTCGTCATTTAGAAGCCCCTAGTCTTGTTCTGTCGCTAACACACCTTGTGGGAAACCGAGCAGCGATTGAACTTTGTGGAGATCTGGTATGCATCCGATGTGTTTCACTTCACACGACATTTTCGTGTTTGAGTTGTTTTTTGTTGACTGTTACGCGATTACGGGGTCATTAAGACGCTGAAACGATTCGATTACGAGAAAGATTCAATTGTAAACACACAAATTGGAAGGACAGCAGCTGTTAAGTTGCGAGAACTGTCAGTTGGCTGACGTTCGGTTGACTTTTCGGAACAATGAAGTTGATTAGTGCTACCATACGCATTGTTGCTGCTGATCGATTACTTATAACGACAACTGTAATCGGTTGGGGAAACGCACAGCCACTTACAGTTTTTTCGGCCCGAAAAATCTGCTCGCTCGCGTAATTTTAATGATTGTAATTGATGATGATTTTAATGATTGTAATTCAAAATAAAAGCTAATAGTAGTTTACCGAATATAGTCCATTTAAAATGATAAAGTTAAAGTTCGATGGCCAAGCTGAAACCGTTAAAACATGATCGACAGCGACGGCCATTTAAAAAGTACTAAATTTTTTGAATCATTTTTAGAATTATTCAATTTGATATTCTAGAGATGGCAGCATGGATGCAACTGTAAAAACGACAAGGGTAACTTCCCATTGAAAATTGGTGGATGTAAGGATTAAGCAGCACAAAAACAGATCTCAAATTCGCTTGAAAACGAAAGTGAGAAGCGAAATGTTTTCAGATTTTTAGGAGTTTTGTCATTTTCGATTTGTTTTCCCAGATGATTTGAATAAAAATTGTTTTGCTGAAACATAGCGAAAATTGCAACATCGGCGAATGGAATAAAGTTTCAGTCCTAGCGTATGTAACGCTAAATATGTCATTAGATCTGGCAGGGCGTTCTGTAATACGGTACACTAACCAATCAGAGAGGTTTAATTGATGGTGGTGAAGCCGAAACAGAAAACATCCATTTAAGAGGAGTCTGCGGGATTGTAAAGTAGGAAGTTGTTGCAAGGAAAGTCGCTCTTCATATGGCATATATGTAATTTTAAATTTAAAGACAAGGAAACGAGTGAATTTTTGCTGCACTGATTCAATCATAGAGTCTAAATGTTGATATTTGGGTGATCATACCTGCGAGCGATATTCAAGGGTGGGTCTAACGAGACTAGTGTATAGGTTGACGAAGGAAGAAATGTCAGTAGGCAATTGAGAGTGCTTTAATACGAACCCGATGACACGACCGGCACATGCGGCTATTGCTACAATATGAAGCTCAAATTTAGGTTTCGGTTCGAAAATCACTCCCATATCGTTTATTTGAAAAACAGGCGCAATTGGAATATCATGTATTGTACAATTGGACTGGGCTTTGACGAGGACATTTTGTGACATTTCTGGGCATTAAGGGAGAGAAAATTAGGCATCGATCGCGTCCAGATAGATCCCTTTGTGATGCAATACAATCCTCTTCCGAACAAATAACGCGGTAAATTTTTAAGTCATCAACATACAGACGACACTGAGACGCTACGACAGAGGGAAGGTCATTTATGTAGCGGAAGAAAAGAAGAGGACCTAGAATAGTTGAAAAACTCTGCATATTTTTCTATAACAATTTATTAACAATATTACACTTGACATCCTTTTTTTTCTCCAAGTAAAGCTTTCAGTTCCGGATGAATATATTTCGCAATAAATTGATTTGTTTCATAAATTAGTTTACTACGACTGGAAAATTTATTGCCTTTCTTGATTCCCGGCTTGTGAATCAGAAATGCATTGTTCAATATATGGAATTCATAATCCTGAACGCACAACGCGTAACCCTGAAATAACAACAAACAATAATAAATACTACAACAAAGTGAGAATCTTCACAAACTAATTGAACCTAACTCTCACCTGTGTCATTTTATCCTTCATACCTTCCCAACTGAGACGTTCGTCATAGCGAGGATCGTAGTGGGTACCAATGAAAATAGGCTCCCAATTTGCGAATGGTCCTAATCGTTTCGCCACATTGAACACATCGAAATTCGCCGATTCATTGGTGTCCAGCCAAAACGTATAATTGGGAATGGAATGACAATATGAACAAACTTTCTGATGGAATGGAATTGCTTCTTTGGATTTCAAAAGTGAAATAAGTTGACTTTTGACGGTTGGTAGTGGCGTGCCTTCTGCTATTTCGAAAATGGCGATCGGATACACCCTGTGCAAAAAGTTATATTTATTTGAAAATTGTGAAATATTTAGAAGAAATGTATTCAAAAGAATTATAATTAGCAGACATCGACGAAAAATCAACGTATGCATTTGAAAATTGAATGTTGTCTTGATATTCGACTACCTTTCTTGATTCTTTAAATCAGTACATTAATTTCTACGGGGAAGTAGGTATATTATCCGAAATTACTTTAAACACCGATTTTTAAATTGCGAAAATGATGTACAATTTTTATAAACGCATTATATTTTGTGGTTGTCCGAAAAATTTCAAATTTAGCGACACCATTGAAGTGATAAAATGACGTCGATTACAGCATTTTAAAATTGAAATACTATACTTTATTCTGTTATGAATTTTGTACGACAAAATTGATCTAAACTGATAAAAGATAAAGTTGGTGCGGGATTTACAGCCTCGAGATCATCATTGACGTCATTAAAGGACTAAAAGTCTATTTATACTACTCAAAAACTTCTTAGTTTTGGATCTTTTCGTGATTTTGACCATAATCGGGTTCAAAATCTTGTATTTTTTTCTACATTTCCAAATCACCTCCGGAACGTAATTTGTTAGTAGATTTGATTGTATTTCATTTCTACGAATGAAGTGGCATCTGGGCATCTATTATTCAAAAGTTTATCTATTACTACTTGAAATAATAATAATTTGTTTTTAATTTTATAAAAAATTGTTAATAAGTCGCCAAGATGTTGCTTTTGGTAAGCTTTAATAAATATTCAGATTTTATGATCAATTTTGGGGGAGCAGATTTCAACAATTTTCATACCAACCTCGGCAAATCTGTCGACACTTTCCTAGCATTCCTTGCTATCATCCGAACAAAATCATTCGCCAAACCCGGATTTGGATACAATTCAACATCGCTTGGTAGGACATAGTGTGTTAGAGCTGCATCTCTTGCAACATTTCGAGCTAGATTCACTGGATACACAAGTTGTTGCTTCATCCTATAGGTATCCTGTGATTTGACCGTTTTATACGGGGGTTGATTCGTACAATTCGAATATTTCAAATACAATTCGTTGTTGGAATTCAAAGAAGTCATGGGAAAATCGTGGTATTCGAAATATATGTGAAAGGTAACGTATTGACGAATCAGCGCACTTTGTGGTAAACAATTTTGTATGTATTTAATGCTTTGCAAAGCAAGTTCAAAATCGGTGCCGGGTGCAAAAATTGCAAGACTGATTGGAGCGTTCCACCTGAAAAAAATCAGTTGATACGATTAAATTTTCATGATTATTGATTACAGTTTAGAATCCTATTCTGAATTTGAAAATATGCTTACGATATAATTCCTTATGACTATAAAAAATCAAAACATGACGATTTTCTGAAGTTTTTTAAATAAAATTAAGAATGAGAATGTTGTAACCACCTTGCAATGATATTTTAGCAGTAGCGTATGCAGGATTTTGATAAGGGGGGTTCATATTTTTGAAGTCTTGACTAGGTACGTTTGCTAGTGCTTCGGTGTAGATATGAAGATATAATTATGTAATCATACTTAATCATACTTTTTCACCTGTCAAAGTTGGAGTCCACCAAAAATAATTCTGGCAGACTTTAGCCCGATTGCATGTCTGGTTTCATTTACGTGGCTAAACTTGTTTGCCCAAGGGGGGGAAGGTTTGAACCCGTAACCCCCCCCTTGGGTACGCCACTGTATTTTAGGCATCAACGGAGTTCATTTAAAACATTCTTGCAACTTTCAGTTGAGTACTGGATAAAAATACGAGGTCTGTTCAAAAAGTATCGCGAATTTTATGCTTTTTTCAAAAAGCATTTATTTATTCATCGATATCTATTTTGTCCCCTTCAAAGTAATCCCCATCAGATATTATACACTTGTGCCAGCTTCTTTTCCAATTCTCGAGGTATTTCAAAAACTCATTTTTTGTGATCTTGTTGAGCTTCTCCTCAATCGTGGCGTAGCGTCGTCCTTTCATGTGCCTCTTCAGTTTCTAGAAAAAGAAAAAGTCACAGGGGCCAGGTCTAGGGAATACGGCGGCTGCGACATCATTAATGTGTTGTTTTTGGCTAAAAAATTCGCGCACAAGCAACAATGTGTTTTTGGTCAAAATTGATCAATTTTGGTACGAATTTCCCGGCGACCCGTCTCAAGCCTAAATCATTGGTAAGAATCGGAAGGCACGAGCCAATCGACTAACGGTGATTCGACAATTGTTCGATACAATTTCCTTCAGTTTATCAATCTTTTCGTCTGTTGTTGGCGTGCTCGGGCGTCTGAGAGCATATTACAACCCCGATAAAAGTTGATTTCATCCAAGGTAGCTTCACCATACGCCACAGACAACATTCGTATTGCACACGCACGCTTAAAGTTGTTTTTCATACAAAATTTGATACAGATTCTTTGATCCATTTTTTTGAAATAGACAAAAATCGAAGACAAGCCAAAACACGTCAAAGCAAAATAGCTGTCAAAAATTAACTGAAGATTCAAAATGTTTGAACTTGTCAGGATAAGTGAAGAATATGAGTACCAATAAAACGCCAAAAAATATGGAAAATCGAATACATACAAAATCAAAATTCGACACTTTTTGAACAGAACTCTTGGTCTGAGGAGGTGGTTTTAGTCTTCTGGAAGGTATAAATAAAAGTCTTGTCTATATACATAACTTGCGTAGAAACCCGACATGTCATGAAGGAGAAGCTGATTGGTATCTTGTTGGAGATTTCCACCTTCCAACGAAAGGAAGAAAATTTGACAAACTGAATTTTACTTCAACATTTATCCTTGTCAATTAATGATGAATTCTCAAAAACCAACTATTGGTTCTTTTGAGTTATTTCATCAAAGTCTCATCCTAATGTCCATGAGGACGCATTTGCCAGTACTAATTGAAAAGGCAGCGGCAATAAATGGGTTTGGTAGAAAAGAAAGCAAGAATAAAATAGTTTCAATGAAACGCACATAATCTTTCGCTCAGCTTGAATTCTAGTCAATTTTCAGGCGAATCGAAGCAAGCATAGTTTCTAAAATTAAAATTTACTGTTTGCTGGATTACACTACAAATTCATAAGCAGGTGGCTATTTAAAAAAGTGCGTTAGGAATATGGGATGCTAATTTAGAATCGGTTTTGGCTATTTTCAAAGTACATTTCTCGAGAGATATAGAAGAGGGGGTAGAGCAATATGAAAAATAGAACGAATCCACCTATTTGGACCATTTCTGCGAGTGGCCATGTAGGAGTTGATTATGTTGCAGTAATATGTATTTAATTTTTTTAAGGTGATCTGGAAGCTTTGCCTTGAAATACTAATCAAAGTTGTTTAAGATGCTTGATAAATAATGAAAATATTTAATACCTCTCCACTAATGGACCGATATTATCCAAAAACGTGAACTCTGAGTGTGTTGTGTATGTGACCGTTTCATAGCATTTCAGACTTCCATGTTCAGCTTGAATGAAATTCTTCAGGATCCAATAGTTTCCATTCTGCAACATCTCCGTGAAGTAATCACGATCGTTACATTTGATGACTTGTTTCAACCAATTGACGGAATTGATTGTTGATGCTACCTGAAAGGACTGAAATTGTTTCGAAAATTAAAAGATGTGCACCACGAACTGTTTGCCACAAAGTAAGTAACTCGAATTATTTCTTACCGATTTTAATAAGTAGAAATGGTTATCAGTATTGACTGCTAAATGGTAGCACAAAAATATAATTGGGAAACCTAATAAAATAATATAATAGATATTGGATACTATAAAACGTTTGGGATTCATTTCCATGGACAATTTTCACTACAACAAAAACTTTAACTAAACTTAATCACTTTACGATATCCGAAATTAATAAATTATTTATCTAGGAAATGATAATTAAAAACTCTCAAGTAAAAATATTTTAGGTTTCATATTAGCCAATTAATAAGAATACAATTCTGTGTCTGTTCGACGACTGATAATGCTTGAGAAAACCTAAAAAATGAACGAGAGTATCTTTTCCAGTTTACATAGTGCGGGCCAACCGCTTTAGATAAACACAACTGTTAAGATATGGAACGTTTATTTCGACAAGACATGGAGTAATTTTGTTTTCTAGCTATTTTTCAATCTAATTAATGGAAACACTTTGTACAGGTGTATTTTTCAAATCTGTTTGTACTAAAGTCTACGTTCTATTATCATTGAGGTTCATGATCAGTTGCTACAGTTTTTCCTTATAGTTTATTGGAAAGCAATTCGCTTGGCTTTAGACAAATTTTCTTTTGACGATTTTTTTAAAATGTGTTTCTAATTTATAGCCTTCGAACCTCCGAATTTTTTTCAAGTCTACCTCTTTACGGCGAGAGTATTAAAAAGTGTTATCTATACGGAAATGAAAAGTGTTCGACCTTGTTTAGCGTCAATTGAACGAATTCATCGAAACTTTAATTTAAACAACAACTATTTCCACCTTAAATTCAATTTACATTCGAATTTCTTGGAAATGGAATATTAAATGAGTATCACCTGCAAAAATAAAGGAGGAAGCACTTTTCGACAATGCACTCGAGTTAATTTAAATTTATTGCCAGTTGTTAAATGGTTAAATGTTTAATTTCGTTCACTTCCTATAACGAAAAGTTGCTAAATAATATCAAGAATATAGCAAAGAGCCAATCGAACGTACTTCACTCAATTACCTTTAACCTGGATAAGTAGAAGCTGGCGTCCCGTACAATATTGTTACCTTATTATAAATGTCCTGTATACAAAACTTGTAGAACATATTATGATTTTAACAGCCTGTACTTAACTTTTTCGTAAATATGATAACAATAAAGTTATAAAAAAATACCACTTGAAATAGCGGATCAAGAAAAAAGGTAGGATCACTCTAAAAGAAGAAAGGCTGACTGAAAAAAAAACAAAATGATAGCAGATTTTTTTATTAGATGTAGATATTTGAAATTTTTGAATTTATTTTAGATGTCATAGCTCAAATACATATGGAGACAAAAAATTTATAATGATTCTGGAAAGCTACTTTCAATAAGTACGAAAACTAACCTAAGACCATAAAAAATTGAACCATTAAAAAATTATCGGAAAATTGTCAGCAACATTGAAATGCCCCATATTTATCACAAATTACAGTGTAAGCCACTGTAAGCGCGAATTGTAAGCTACTGTAATATGACAGCCGAGCAGTAGTCGAAGAGGCAAAAGGTTGGTGTGTGTCTGAGGACAGCCAAGTTAGGTAGCTTGTGTAATAAAGTGTTTTCTTAAAAAAATAGTTGCGAGAGGACACTTAATATTTCTTACAACAGGATCCAATCTGTTTTTACCAATCATCATCTGAAGTTCAGTGGATGGATTTTTTTGGGCTACTCTCAAAATAAAAAAAGGTCTTATCTATTAAAAAAATTGTTACCCCCATAATTCGTTCAAAATTTGCCACCCTAGGATACAGCCTACTTAGACGACTTACGTGTCTACCGCTGCGTATGGATTATTTTTGAAATAATATTTAGGGCTTCAGGGAACCCCACGCTATCATACAGAAGATTTCAATTTTTTTTACATATAATCAGATATCGATTATCTTCTGCATGCTGGATGTTGTTTTAAGACCATCTGCTAAAGAACAAAAAATGATAACGAGTCTTTCTAAAGGAAAATAGCGAAATATTTCAAGTATTTATAATTTTCGACCAAAATTTTCAACTGTCGTTATTTGGGGAAAATAAATTTCGATAGCTAAAATTGATTTTTTCAATATATTGTTGCGCATTCACGTGCAATGATGGATTCATCAGAAATGTATGGTATTTAAGCACGAAATTTCAACTAAAATCAAATTGCACAGTTTATTTTTAGTTCTTATTACACTAAACACTATAAAAGAGGTGTGTTCATTTATTTAGGAAGAATTTTATATATTCGTCTACATCGATGCTATTCCCTTCAAAATAGTCCCCATAAATTATTATACACTTATGTCAGAGCTTCTTCCAATCCCCAAAATACTTCTGTAACTTTATCTTTGGGATAGCTTTGAGCTCTTTCAGTGATGCACTTGTCATCCCATCTATGCTTGTAAAACGATAGCGGTTCGATTTATTTTGGGGAACAGATAAAAGTCGCACGGGGCCGTGTCTGGCAAATATGAAGGCTGGGGCATCATTGCAATGTAATTTTTTGCCAAAAATTTACGTACAAGCAACGATGTGTGAGCGGTTGTATTATCATGAAGCAAAAGCCGTGGATTGTTTTGCCTCAAATCCAGACGTTTTCTCTGAACTGCTCCACACAAACGACTTTGAACTTGTAGGTAGTACTCCTTATTGACTGTTAGACAATATGGCAAGAACTCATGGTGCACTATAACATTAAAATCGAAAAAACACAGTGAGCATAACCTTCGCATTTGACCGAACTTGTCGAGCTTTTTTCTTGGTCTTTGCAATCCAGAATGCCTCCACTTTGACGATTGAGCCTTAGTTTCGATATAATAACCATAAACCCATGTTAAATCACCTGCTATGACACGTTTCAATAGTTCAGCATCGTTGCTAACTTCATTTAACGATTCTTGAACAACTTCCATTCGCTGCTGTTTTTGTTTGAAATTCAACACTTTTGAAACAAATTTTGCACGTTTCATACGCAAAACATAGCAATAAAATTCTTGGCATGAGCCAATTGATACGCCAACGTCATCAGCAACTTCTCTTATTGTAATTTGGCGATCGTTCATTAATATTTCTTCCACTTTTTTCACGTTTTAATCGGTTGTAGAAGTGCTAGGACGATCCGCACGCTCGTCACCTTCAACGTCTTGACGGTCATCTTGAAAACGCTTGTACCTTTCGTAAACCCTTGTTTTACTCATAGTAGATTCTTCAAAAGTAATATTTAACATTTCTAAAATTTTGTTGCTCTTTATTCCATTTATTTGTTTATTTATTCCATAGCAAAAGATAATGCAAATTCTCTGGTCCATGATTTGGACAAATGAAAAATTGCCAACTATATCAAAACACGTGTTATCATTTTAACAGCTGACAAGAGACT
The DNA here is from genome assembly GCA_963942545.1 of Oxycera nigricornis. Taxonomy (NCBI): domain Eukaryota; kingdom Metazoa; phylum Arthropoda; class Insecta; order Diptera; family Stratiomyidae; genus Oxycera; species Oxycera nigricornis. Next base: position 110,527,681 of record OZ012661.1, on the reverse strand, counting down.
AAACATCCAATATTGCAAATATTTCGATACTTTTAAGACATGTTTGTAAAAACAAATAGAAAAAAATCATGCCAATCGGACTAATATAACCCGGAAAGTTTTAAAATTCCCGTTACTTTTTGAACACACCTCGTATGTACTATCACTAAGATGATCGTACTGAATATGTATATTCACTAGAGTTTACAAACTTCGATACTGCTGTCTTAATCCTATCCCGTTTTCATCTAGTCTCGCAAAGCTTTGTTGCAGCTAATGGACACTTTGACGTGAAAAACTCACTAACTGACAATGCTCTTTTAAAATTTCTCTTTTATATACATAAATCGCCACCTAGTCGAAAATCTTCTCCAATATATGTATGTACATACATGATAAGGATTGAAGCTCTGGCAACGTCTATGACGCTGCTGAAGAATTTTGGGTTTGCATCCTTGACGTTTCTAGAAGTATGTAGGTTGTTGTCTTCCAGTGGCGTACCCAAGGGGGGGGGGTTACGGGTTCAAATCCCCCCCTTGAAGAAGAATTGAATGCTGAGTTGACTCTGTGGTACAGAAAGATAGGGCATCTTGAAATAGTAAACCGCCCAAAAACGGCCATAGATGGGTTAAGCATGTGTAATTCAAACATTATGCCGAATATATCGAAATTGCTAGAAATATTGGCTGTTCTTCCAGTATCTAAGTGTACAAACGAACAATCATTTTCAACATTACGACGACTTAAAAAAATACTTGCAAAATTCCAACAGCAATGAACGGCTAAATGGATTGGCACTTCTAAATATTCATAGAGATCTCACTCCATCTACGGAAGATGTGTTAAATGAGCTAATGAAAAAATCGTCGTTAGATATTTCACTATAATTTTATCCGGCGAAGGGTTCTGTTTTATGCTTGGACATAAAATTTAAATCGCATTTTACACTGTTTCTCACCGTTACTTGAGATGAGTTTTGAATACTAAGTTTGTATCATTATCGGCATTTTAAAGCTTTGATCACCTCGCGTTAATTTAAAAAATTCGAAGATTCGAATGTTATGGATTATATATCTCAAGCATATTTACATAAGGCTTCGTCATTGCCTGGGAAGAGGTTGGTAAAAATAATAATCGATGGCACAACCGCCAAAATTGGGCCTTCAGGCAATATTAGAGTTATGTCATTTACTTGACCAACGGAACATTAGGATGTGAAGTGGTCAGGAACACGCTCACCCGTGATTATTACCCTCATTTGATTCAGGTTCTCATTCACAGCTGAGTGAAATGATAGTGCGGCATCAAATCTCATTCCCGAAAACTATTTGCCGACAAGGAGCCTTGAACTAGCGTTAATCACTAAGTCACCCACTTTAACAATTATTCGCCGAGACACTCTGGAACGTGGGAGTTGAGTGTGATTCAGTATCTCTACGCAAAACGATCTTTCATCTATTTCACAGCAAAACCCATATGGGCCTGATTTACGGCCTATGGTGCTTTAGAGATCTCACCTAGTGGTGATACGGGCATAATTTGCACAAATTGAATCCGTGTGTGCCGTTATCTTTTACTTATTGTATGAAGCCTAGCAATTTTATATATAGATAAAGAGTTGGTAGGAACATTAGAATATGGTCACCCGATTAAAAGTTTTCGAAGTAAAATTCCAGAAAAGTGTAATTTATTTAATTCGCACCCATATCTTAGTAGCAACAGTTATATTTTTGGATGTTTCTTTCTATTTTTGATCAGAACCCTCAAAAAATGGATTGTTTTTATTTTGTCATATGATTTGTAATCTGAGGAGTAGGCTTATTGGGGACACCTCATTAAAAAAACGCGTACAAAATGTCTACCTCATGCGTTACGTGGAAATGACGACAAATTTGCTTGACAGCGCAGAGTTGCTTCCCTGCCTGGGCTGCAATCAAGCTTAGCCAGCCCTGATTACGATAATACTCTGTCTGTGCTTAGTGACAGTTTCACTTTCCCACGGCATTTACTTCATTAGTTGCTTTCTTTTCTGGCCTGTAGGTATTGAAGCCGTTTCAATATATGTACTTGCAAACCTGCATATACACTTTACGGTTCCAAGGAAGTCTACAAATACAGTGTAGATTCTTTCACACGTCAAGCGCATAATTTTATAATTTGAATGAAAATATCATGAATGATTCAAGTAAATGAAACCAGACATGCAATCGGGCTAAAGTCTGCCAGAATTATTTTTGGAGGACTCCAACTTTGACAGGTGAAAAAGTATGATTAAGTATGATTACATAATTATATCTTCATATCTACACCGTAGCACTAGCAAACGTACCTAGTCAAGACTTCAAAACTATGACCCCCCCTTATCAAAATCCTGCGTACGCTACTGTTGTCTTCAATTTCCAGATTAACTCAAGCTTTCTAGAAGTTTTGAAAAGTACCCAAAGGATCCGAGCCTGTTTGTGCCGATGTCACCATAATATTATTAGTATACATATAAGTAGACTCTTGAAAAAAGAAAAGAAGGGGTGCTAGAGATATTTATTTCAAAATTTTGCAGTGAAACGCTTCGAAATTCATGATTGGCATACAATGTCTAAACAGCCTTTATGTAAATCGTGCACTTTACTGCCAAAAAATGGTCATCACGAGACAAAATTTGGTTTCGTTGAGTCGCCGACAAAGCTATCTTACACTGTTTTGGCTTTTAAATCGCGATATAAAAATATTCACTGACTTGATTATTTTTTCCTGAAAGACTGATGCATTTCAAAGGAATCGAAGGAAAAAATTCGTTATTTTTCAATTGTGCTAGTTCACGTTTCGACTGTATTTGTCTTCTTGGATTGTAGTTAAACCCCAATTATTTTGCATTTTGCCCCTAATTTGAGTCAAAGTAGACCCCATCCCCATCTGAAGTTTTGTATTAATCAAGCTGGCAGAACTATCATGATTTCTACAATCACAATCGCGGCAATGAACTATTTAGATGGCTCACTTTATATTCGAAGAGTTCAAAAGTTCCTGGCATTATAAATATTCGATCGTATGCATAAAAATGCATGAGTCTGAAGTAGACTAAACTGTTGAGTCAACAAAACAAGCAAATTGATATCTTAGTATATCGACTTTTCTGGAATCACTCGAGTTACATCGATTGCGAATTCTTCTGAATCGTAAACATGATTTTGTGTTTGTTCAATGCAGATTTTGCGTTGAAATTACACAAATTAAATATAAACACAAAACATACTGATAGCATACCTCTTTTTGTGTTTATGTTCCAGAAAAGTGCTTAAAAATTTTCATATCGCAATCAAAATGATTCTATATTCTTGGAACGATATCTGTTCAGTGAAAATGTTTAGATTGAATTACCAGATGGATTTTGTTGAAGCGAATCTACAAATATAAATGAGGGTTGAACAGGAGAGTCATTTTGGTCAGGTCTGTGAGACAGTGTGAATTTGCATCTAACAGAATAAAGTGCTTTCGTAGAGTGTGCGATTGAGGACGTTAACATGAAGCTGATCAGCGGTATCCTGGTAGCTATAATCCTGGTGGTAGTAAGTGCTGATGAAGGGTTTCTCGATTTTGGTGGTAGTACGACTCCTGAAAAATGTGCAAGTGAGTGGGTTTATTTTTTGGATAACATTTTGTGGATGAACTAATAGGGTAGACTAATTTTTGAACTATTTTGCTGCAGGAGCTGATCCTGATAGCATTGTTGCTAGAGGAGCTGATGCTTTTTGATTATTTTTTGAAGATTGATAATTGAATTTTTCAGGCCTTGTGCTTGTTGATTAAGTAGTAAACCAAAGGTACTTAGTCTGGACTAGAACATTGATTTGCGAATCTCTGTCTTGGTTGACATGTTATTTTGAATTGTTCGGCTAATAGTTTAACAGGGAAGTGGTGGAAGTGATTACCATAACATTGGGATCAACTAGCATTCTTGGTCTAAAAATTGTGTCTTCTGCGCCTCCTTTGATATCTCAGCGTAAGTGATTCAATTTATTGAAAATTCAAAACAATGAAAGTATCTAGAAAAAAAATTTGATACCTTACCAGAAACAGGAAAATTGGTACTATAAATTAATCTGGTTGGAACCTTTTTATGCTGGCTGATAATTTGAGCTTTTAATAATTTAAAAATGGACCAAAAGAAAACATCACTAAATAGACTTGATCGGAGAGATCCTATTTGAACTGCAACGCATTTTTATTTTATTTCTTTTTAGATAGAATCTTCTAAGAGGAAGCCTCAAAATATGTTCAAATTATTTAAATTATACATTTTTCTACAAAACAATAATTTTTCTGTAAATTTTAAACAGTTTTTATAAATTTTCGGTTTACTTATGTGATTTTGAATGATTGTCACCACGAAGAATACTCAAGACATAATATTTCAGAATAGTTTTTGAATTGGGTATGTAAATCCTTTTCGAGGATTATACTTAAAGAATTCAAAAGCGAAATTGGTCTATAATTGTTTGGGTCAGTCTAATTTCTTTCTTTAAAAATTGGTATAATATGCAAAAGGTTTTTAAATAGTCAAGAAACTTTTTTCATTCTTACAAAACTAATTTATTAATTTTCTGCACACTTTTTAAATTAATTTGGGGTCATACCTTGGAGGTCTTACATAGTATGGTTTTCTGGAGAATCAATAGTCTCAATTATTTCCCCTTTATTATTTATTTTTCAGCGAAGAAAAAATATTGTAGAGGTGTTAAAAAATGGTTGAACGATCCGTGGTAACTTCGTTACGATTTTATGACCTATATGTAGTTGCAAAATGGTGGTTAAGGCAATTGGCATTGTCTTCCGGGTCACTGATTATGTAATCCATGAGGAACAGTTTGTCGATATTATATTTATTATTTATTCACCTTTTCTAAATATACCGTCTACTAAATCCCCCAATTGACGAGGATTTTAAGAGGTTTGCACAAGTTTTTTTAGTATGATTCCTTTGTGATTTTATTGCTTTCATTTTTTACTATTTTGTACTGATTCTGTTTTGCAGGATTGAACGGAAGACTGAGGGTGGGTATTTATTTTTTAGGCGTAATATTTTACTTAGAAGCAAAAATTACTTTCACGCAAATACGCAAAAATAAATTTAGAAAATATTTTCATGTAATTAACACCGATTCAATGTCATTTTCAGAAGGATTTCCTGTTGAAAAAATCATTCCACTGACTCAACTTTTCATGGATATATTAACTTCTTACCGATATGATCCGGAAGTCAAGTTGGCTCTTGATCATATTGTCTCTGAAGGATTCTTAGTGAAATTGGCAAAGCTAGAAAATCGTGACGAGTTTCAAGCGTTCAAGGAATTTTTGCAAATCAGAAATTGGAGTTTTTCGGAAGCAATTGATCTATTCAAAGTCCTTCTGCACACGTTAGCCATACAAGCGGAGAATATTGCATTCCAGGATGTCAATCTAGAAGAAATAACTGGTGGTATACATGGACTTTTGATGAGAATATTCGAAAGAATATCATTGAAGGAGTTTCGTGGACTTATCCACCAGTGGATGGAATGCGATCCAAACTTTAAGGTGAGTCTTATTTCGTTATGAGTGATGATAAATTGGTGAAGTCAATGAAAATGACAATGGTTGATTGTAGGAAACCGTAAATACTTTGAATTCATCCGAATTTGAATACTTGCTTGGCAGATTACTCGATACACCTGAGTACAAGGACATCGTTCTTGATTTGGAAGAATACAAAGTGTATTTGAATATTTATGTGAGCATTTTCATGACCTGTTTTGATGTTGCGCCTTAATTATATTTCTTTTCGAAATAAATACATAGTTGTTCATTAGACGATTATGTTATTCGTTTTTTTTAATTAGATGCTTAACAAACTCTTGCTTTCAGGACTCAATTAGAGGAACATCCCCTAGAATAATGTTTTTACAAATTCCAATAGATCAACTACATAAGGTTATAATATTTTGGATGCAATTAGTTTTTCTGCAGATTCCACTTCCTTGTTTAATGAACAAGTAATGTAGAAATTTTCCAGTGGTGCATCGTCAACGTCGGGGTCAACGGTTTTTTCACGTGTTTCCGCATTTTCACGGTCACTTTTTGCATTGCTTGAGTCAATATCGTAATTATGTTGTCTGAAGTGACGATAAGCCGGTTTGTGAGGTTGAACAAGTTAAAGATACATATCTCAAATGAAGATTTTCTTGGGTGCCTGAGGATTAACTTGCAATGCACTGTGATTGCAGCGAGAGATAAATTTAAGTTGCTGACTTTACGACTTTCATTTTGTTTAATTTGATGATGGTTTTAATGAAGCAATTAAATTTTGTGCTTGTCAATTAATTTAGCCATAATTCTAGCTGAAAATGTGGGTGCCCCCGAAAATATTGAAGCCTTCATAACCACCACTCTTCTGAAGGACATAACATACATACTACAATAAATCAAGTTAAATCTTGCTGTCGTTTGAAGTTAGCGTACACTTATTCATCGATCAGCATGAAACTTCTGAGGTAGAGGACGAACACCATGCAAAGAATGATATAAGAGTCGCTCGTAGCCAAAGTCAGACATTGTAAACGAAACGTAATGAATGAGGCTAAAATGTCTAATATATCACATAAAAGATAACACTTATGAGAATTTTAGATCTAAAATTTTCATAAGTGTTATCTTTAGCATATATCCATAAAGTCGGAACACTTTCAAAGAAATCCAACGTAATAAACACTGATATTTGGTGTGATTCAGCCACCATCGGCAGTGTGGATAGAATAAGCTCGAACAGCTTCCTGCAGAATACTGACTCAATTTGAGTCCATTCCAAATAGTAGTGATCAGAGTCAGGATCAGTAAAGTGTGTAAATATTTTATTGGAAGCTATGGTGCGAAATAATTTTTCAACAAGCCGCGAAGTGCGAACCTTGAGGTCCACACGGTCAACTTCCCAGTAATATCTAGATAAACATTAAAAATATTAAACACAATAATAATTTCGAAAATACTACTACTTTAAATAATAATAATAATGATAGGTATTCATAGCAGTAGCAGGAATGAGTTAATATTAATCATATCATCTACGGGAGCATCCACTGATTACGTAAGGCTTTTGGTGGATGGGTGATGATGATTGATTACCACAAATGCAAATTTGATTGAAATTTTGATGGTTTTCAAAATTTAAGCCGCTTTTTTTAATTAAAAGACTGCAAAAACTATTAAAAATCTGCTCAAATTATCCAAACATTTTGAAACTTTGACTTTACAACAAAGTCTTAAGAATAAAAGATATAATGTTATATAAATCGGAAGAACCCTTTATATGATTTTTTATTTTTAATTGAATTTTTTTCAGAATCATGAAAAACGTTTTGCTGGTTTCTCTTCAAAACTGATAACAATGTATAAATTTTATAAACATTAATTACTGTGTTGTGCAAATCAGGTTAAAAAAACATTTTTTATGAAAAAAAACTAAGTTTTCGCATTTTTTTATATTAAATTAAAAAAACCGCTGAAACGGATATTTATAATGTTAAAATAATCAAAGAGATTTTAAAACACGATGATTGACACCTTTATGATGCAAATATTATATATGGTTCATGAGATAAAGTGAATGGAAGAAATGACCTTGAAGATCATGATGACTGTTAATAATTTTTTATTTTGTATTTATTGTTTCTTGTTATCATGAGGAAAAGTTTTGATGAGGTTTTTTCAAGCATTGCTTGAAGTATATAAATTTTATAAAAATTGAATACTGTCTTTCGTAAATCAAGTTAAAAAATTATTGTTTATAAAAAAAACCCTAATTTTTTTTCTTAAATTAAAAAACGGCTCTAACGATTTTTTTAAAAATTTGATAGATTCACACGAATGCTAATACGCGTCGATTGACACCTCTATCATTCAAACCGTTTTTTTGGTTTGCGAGATATAACGCATGACAGAAATGACCTTCAAAGGGTCAAAACAGCAAAAAAAAACCCGACCGAAGTATCCCAAAAACTAATCAGCTCTTAAGATTGCAAAGACGCTTCGATTGACACCTCAACAAAGTCGATATGACTTTGTTTACGTGAGTTATGCTCGTAGAAAAAAGTGTCCACGAACGTAGGTACGTACGTACGTACGTACACACACACACACACATACATCTCCCTTTCTAAAAACAATTTATATATACTCTATAGAACTCAAAACGTAAAGAAATGTTGAAAATTTCAATTTCGATTTTCGAGGCGATTACAAGAGCTTCCCATATACTGGGAAGTTAAAAATATATTGAAAAATGATTAATTATTGTGGACAGAAGGTTTTTACATAACTAACCTAAACTAATCAGACCGTAGAATAGTTTGAATAAAATGAATGTAATAAAGGAGAGCTTACGGGGTCTTTTAACTTATGATTTTAAAAAAATTAACCAATTTTTTTCAATAGAAATAAAAGAGGGACGTTATGTTGAAATTTTGTACACATGTTGATTAGTACTTTGGGTGTACAATTAGTTTTTTGATTGTTTTTTTACCCATAATTTTTAAAAAAAAAACATTAAAAAATAATGGCGGACGTGATTTCAGATGACTGCATCATCTGGAAATACAACGCTAAATTAATCCTTGTTTAAATGCCTATGTCAGGTACCGGAATGATTTTTTTTTTATTAAAAAATAACAAAATGGCAGCCAATTTTTTTAAAAAACTATCTTTGAGAATGGAAAATTGAGTGAAAATCGAAAAATTTGATACCGATCATAATGATTCTGCTATCGGCTATAGTAGTACAACAACATATTAAAAAATCAGAATGATCGGTTGAGTAGTATTTCTAAAATCTGGCCCGTCAGCTTAAAAACATGAATTCGATAAAATCGGGTTTACTTTCTTTACGCATTACGAAGCACCTTTCTAATAAATCATTCGAAGTTAAATCTTCGTATATTGGCTTCAAAATTTCCTGAACTTCTTGATCAAGAGGTGGGCCATGCTCATACTTTCGTAATTCAGGAGAGGAGAGTCTAGAATTCCGAAACACAGCGGAGCGTCAAAAATGTTGTCTCATGGCTTCTCGCTATACACGCTTGAAAATACTTTAAAAATGAAAATATCATTATAAATCCTTTTAAAGCGTATTCATAATTTGTTAAAATTTTTTTTTTTTGTTTATTTTTGAAAAATTGAAACCTGTGATCCTTCTCATCCCCTTAGTAGGAATGAGAAGGCACCTAGATTGCGCAGGTATGTGAAGAGCTCAACTACGCATATAATGCGGATTCGCGACTAGGCTCAGCCAGCAACGTACATTCTTGGCAAGCTTAACTGAAACCACGACGTCCAAAGTGGGTGTACGCTCATCTTAGATTATCCTAGTCTGTCCTACACATCATCATCAATGATTTTCTAGAAATAGTTATGAACAAAGTGTATAAAGAAGTTTCTATATTGGAACCTAAATCGGTGAAAAAAACTACAATTGAAAAATATCTACAACAAAAAATATTTTGCAAAATATTTCTGACAAACAATTTTCCCCTGAAAATCTCACATATATTCTTTGCAACTCTCTCTGGAAATCTTTTTCAAAAAAAAAATTCAAATGTTTTTAAAATGAATTATGCTGCAACAGTGCAAACTTTTATGGATAATTTTTTCTTGGATTTTTTTATGAAATAGTCATTTTAGAAAAAAATATTTTAAAAACATTCGAATAATTTTTATGACAAATATTTCCAAAAAAAGTGATGTACAGAAAATATATGTTAGATTTTTATGGAAAAATTGTTTGTCAGAAATATTTTGAAAAATTCGATATGGTATCTTCATAGTAAAATTCCTATTAACGAACGATAACACTTTTGTAAATATATTCTCAGGTGACATTCTATAAAAAACTATTAACGTTACTATTTATTATATATAAAAACGTACAGAACTGTGAAAAAATAGTGAAACATAGGAACATTATATTACAATAAGAAGAAAAATTAAAAAAAAATATAATTCTTTGAAGAACATTAATGATTTGCTGATAAATCATCTGGAGGTTGAAGAATATTCATGTTGCTTATATGCTAGCATTTAAATGTAATATCGGCAAGTACGTAACGAATATGATTCTTCAATTTGGTTTTTTCTCCAGAAAAACTATTGCGAATAGTTCTATTTTTCCAAAAAAAGATGTATGCGAACTAAATTCACTTAATTTTTAGAATATTTTCCCAATAAAGTTTGAATGCACAATAAGCAAAACCCCTAATGCTTGCCGAATTAAAACCACATGAAACTTAGTTTTTTTGTTAATTTGACCCATTTGAATTCACGTCAGTAGTCAGCACTAGACTTAATCACCTTGATTAAGCAAATCATCCAAACCAATTAAGTAATTTGGCAAATATTTTGCACAGTCAATTAGCATGCGACTGGGCTGACTATTGACCCCTTTTATTGCATTACACCCCAACCGAACGACACTGAACAACTCTTCGAATATTTTGCGTATCTCTGTTGTTGTCACTCCAAGAAATTTTGACTCTTTTCAAATGTTGCACAAGTTCAATAGTGAATAAAAAATTTACACCTGTTCACCTTGAAGGTGAACTTGTAGCCGCATACACAACAACTGTTAACACTCGTAGGCACATACTATATCTACCTATCTGAAACACCTTAACACCGTACCGTACAAGACATGGTCAAATACAAAAAAAACTGTAACCTAGATATTTTCTTCAAAGCATCTTCGCGCAGATAAAAGAATAATGACCGTTGGTGGTGAGTGTTGAGCGCGGGCACAGCTAATGTTGAACTTTTATTTTTCTTCGGTTTTGGCGAGACATGATTTTGGGTCGTTATTATTTTGGTTACTTACACTTTTCGACCTTGTAACAGTTGGAGTTAGAGATACGCTAGCAAAATACTGACATACGTATGTATGTACAATAACGGCCAACGAATCGCTGAAACGGTAGAGATTTATCGCCGAAAGATAGATTGCAATTTTCCGTAAAAGATTGTGGCATAAGCAGCGATGATTCGAGCCGTTTCACGTTGCTTAATGTGTTAATTAATATGTCGTTAGTAATTTGGTTGAATAACATTCATATGAATGTGCTCATGTTTATATGTACAATATATCGTTAGTAGAAGATAGGGGTTTAACGTGCCTTCCTCGAAATTTAATTCTTTAAAATACGGTTAATCCAATAACTAGATTGAAACAAAGGCGTCAATCGGCGCCGCTCCCCATGGTAAGCTAAACCTTTCCATGCATGGGTACCAGTTTATCGTCGGCTTGTAGGACCGGTGGCGATCGTACTGGTGGACTCGCGATACTACCTAACGTAATTGACCACAGCCACCACGTTGCTCCCACAAGGGGGTCTCACCATGCCGAGGATGATAGCAATCTATCATGGGCTCCTCGACCCCGTGGCACCCTATACAGTCCCAGAAGGGTAGCGACACAGCCTGAAGGGCTGCTATGGTTGCTGCTCCTACAAGCAGCTGGGGATTTTTCCCCTTTGTATCTCGGGTGCGTGAGAGCGACAAGTCTCAAGAGCTTCGCAACGAATGGCAAGGACGATTCATTGTTCCACCCCCTGCGTGTATATCGTTAGTAGAATTTATTATTTGGTCTATCATTTCATTCTTTTCCTACTTCTAGCATCTCTTTCTCTTATCAACTGAAGTTACTAGCTTTGGATCTAAATTATCCGATGATTCAATTAAACTTTTTATAATTTCGAAGGAGAATCCACGGTTGAGTTGAAAATTCAAGCTCGTAACATTATAAACGGTTTAATTTTTGGTTGGGTCATACAGTATGTGCCATTTGTTGGGTTCTTTTAAAAGTGCGTGTTATTTCGGCATTGACAATAGTGCTTCGTATGACATATGACCGTTATAAGATATAGATTTTCTCACTCTTGCAGAATGCTGGAAAATAGCCGTTCGAAATGGGTGTCAATTCTGGCCGAAACATCATCATTTCGGATAAAGTTTATTTTCATTATAGAAACTATGTCAATATACAGAAGTATCGCATTCGAGGATAAAATATTCACAAGAAAGTAGTTGTAAAAGGATTCTCTACATCTCAGAAGATTGACTATATGGGCAACTGTAGCTGAGGTACCAGAAAAAAATTTAAAAAAAATCCTAATTCCAGATTGATTTAAAAAAAATATGTTGTTTATTCAGAAGATTTTAAACATGAAATCCTTAAATTAAATGTCTCAAAGTACTTGAAAATATTTTTTTTATAATTTTTCAACACAAAATGGCGGCGTTGTGAACGAATAGAAAAAACACCTCAAAAATACCTTGTAAAATTTAACGCCATTTCCGGAGATCCTGCAACATTCAGAACAAGAAAAATATTTTAGTTATTTAGCATAGGTTAGAACCTCCTAGTCTAGTTGACAACTTCGCCTTCTAGTGTGCTTTTTGGTTAGCAAGTCACTAACACTATTATTGCACATTAGTGGAGGTTCTTAGGTTTCAGATTTTATGCTGGTTCATCATTAATGCCAACTAGACTAGAAGGTTCTAACCTATGCTAAATAACTAATATAGAATAGCGACGAAGCCAGATATACGAAAAACAAATTGACAGTCGTTATACTTCGCGGATAGAAATAATTATACAAACCAGTTGAAGTACAACGAGCTTAATCCATCAATAAGCCTAACCGTGGTCGTGCTGTCTGGTGGCGGATGGTAAATGACAGCACCTGAAGAGGATCCCATCCGATACCCCGAAACCACGCTTAATCTGAAAGTAAATGAACCTCCATCAATGTGTAAGCATATTGTTAGTAAGTTGCTAACCAAAAAAAGCACACTAGTAAGCGAAAGTTGTCGGCTAGACTAGGAGGTTCAAATCCTTACTAATATATACGAGTTTAGAGCTAAGCTACTCCAGCTCATACCAAATGTTTAGTGAGAAACACATGAATACCATGCGGTTGCAAGAAAAGGATATACAAAAACAAATTGGACAATTTTTAAGGGTCAACATCGACTTTCAGCAGTTTGAAATGTTGCATGGTAGTTGAGACATCTCCAATCAAAGAATGACTAACTATTTAGCATTTTTCACACCAAAGAAATTTCGAGGGTGGAGAATGATGGCGACAATGAAGAAACAACATAATCTTAATGAAGAATTCAAAAAGAAGGGGACCTACGATAGAATCCTGTGGAACACCAAAAGATAGATGTATAGCATCTAGATCAGGACGCATCTGTAAAAAAACGATCACATTTGATTGTTGAGGGGGCACACTGATTTTCACAAAACAAGTTGTGGAATAACTCGTTTAACAACAATTGATTCAGCTTCCCTTTTAAAAAAGTCGGGAATATTAATAAAAAAATGGAAATGTGCAAAAATTATAAAAAAATTTGTTTTTTTCTAAACTAAAAGAATTCATTTTAGAGCAAAGTTGTGAGGAAATAAAGGTTACGTAATTAAATTTTCTATAAGACATGGTTGGGTAAAAATTTTGACTAAATTTATCCTACCCCAAAATAGCAATAAATATAAAAAAGGTAAATAAAGCCTTTTTTACCAATTTGGACCTTCATAGTTCACCTAGAAATTTTTGATAATAAAATAAAATGATGAATAGTGACTGAATCTATTTCACATAAATTGTACATGTAGAAAATGGTAGAAGAAGGATTTTCGAGAATATTTTCATGCTGAAAACGAGAAATTTTCATCTCCTAATGTTGGGAAAAAACAACTATCGTGAGAAAGTCCATCCTAGCACATTTTTCAGTGCTTTCTTTAGTATGGACCAATTTAAGATGAATGTATATCTCTATTTTGGATGGTTTTTTTCAAAATTTTTTAGGATATGTATAGTCATTGATTTATTTTAAGTGCTCTACATCACGCTAAAGATTATGGGTAACAATTATAATTGCATTATGGTTGAACGACACTTTGTAAACTAATAAATTAAATGTTTTTGACCTCTCAATATTGGAAAAAGTCTTCCATATCTATCAAATACCTAAGAAGGCACTTACCTAATTGCCAATTAGCCAAAGTCAGTTTTTATTACACTATGTAAACTTGAGAAACCTTGAATGTTGGTAGTGTGCAAAACCTGCAAATACCACCAATACCTTCACCACTACTCCCAGCTACCAATTTCACGTTCATCAGAGTGTCTCTTGGTGCTGCGATAGTGGCTCGAAAGCCCGAATCTAGTTACATACTCGTACATAGAAGTGCGGTGAGTAGTCCGTTTGCATGCAAGCAAGCAAGACGTTTTCGTCGTCTTCGCCGTAGTAAATAGTATTTTCTGGCCGTACGCGAACGTTTGCCGCTTATCAAGGCGATTTGCATGCACTGCATCAAAGGTAACCGGGCCGCGAGTGTGCGTGATTGAAATTCATATTCGCGAACTATTCCGCGGCTGCACTACCTTGCGGGTGGTTGGAATCGCCTTGAGGACACTTACGTAAAGATTCATTGAAGAGGTTCACTATCACTATCGATCGCTATCACTAGCATTGATCGCGTTTACCCTTTCGACTTGACCGTCTTATTTGTAAACTGGTCACAGTTGGCTGAGCTGGATTAGCCAGTTGGAAGCTACTAACTACCACGCTTCCTCGAAGCACTGCACTTCGAATACTTCTTGGTCCGCCAAATTGCATTGACTTGCACTCTCGTCTTTTCCGGGCGTTTTCCCAGCCGTTGCAGGGCACTTTCCGAGGAGGCACAATCGCGATTTAATTCTCGCTTTATTTACATTTCCATTTGGTAGTTAGCCGGCTCGTTCGAATAGGGAGCACATATTGCATTGGCGGTGTTGTGAATGTAGAGCCGGTCGTATCCACTATTGCAGCAAGTTTGCATGCATTCCGCCAACTGTGGTTTTTCCCCTATACTCGAAGCAAACGCTTCAGGTACTAGTTTTCCTTATAGCCCCGGCTGAGTCGCTCCGTGAGAAGAAAAGTGAAATCGAAAGTGATTTGTCGAGCAATCTAATGGAACGATAGTTTTATTCCGTAGGTTTTTCCGGTTTTTCCGATTGCTGACGTGAATTTTCCTTGTGTTGAACAGTCTTGCGTTTTTTTGGATATATAAAGATTTTATTGTGTGTTTTTAAAATGAATAATTGACTTTTTGAATTATATTTTAGAGTAAAATTTGCCATATCGACGTTCTAATCTATTTATTCAGAGTAAATTATGGAGACAGCACAACGAAAGTAAGTATTTTCAACTTGAAAACCTAGTGTTTTAATTTTTTTTTTAAATTCGTTTTGACAATATGTGTTTAGTCAAAGAGCTTCCTATGTAAAGGATCTACTTATCAAAATCGAATCAGTGCTAATAGGTTCTTTTTGCCTTAGTCTCTTTATAGGCATTCCTTCCTGTTTGCACGATATTCAAAATAGTTTGATGAGAGCCTTTTTTAGTGCACACTTGAAAAAAATTGATTCGGTTGATTTTAAGGACTCTTTTCTTGTTCCTGATAAATTGAAAAAAATTCAGATATGGCTTTTTTTAAGGGAAGCCCTTCAGTTGTTCAGTTTTCAATACTATCAGGCCACATGGTTTGGGTGAAAAAATCAACAAAATAATCTCAACAACTCTAGATACGCTCTGACTCAGAAAAGATTCTTAGTCGGAGCGTATCTAGAGTTGTTGAGATTATCATGACTGAAAGATATTAGAAACACTTTCATTGTCTTAAAAGCAAGGAAATATTTATCTTTATTCCTCATGAAAATTGACTAAAATGCAAACAAGCCAATACAATGGTTGCTAAATTAATTCTGAAACAGTTAAAGTTCTTGGTGATATGATGAGGTTGGCCCTCAATTTTTCGCTGATTTTGTTGGCAATATATAAAAACTTTTGAGTAGTTCATTTATTTTTTGGCATCTAATATAAAACACATGTACTTGGAGAGTCTCATGCAAAGATATGTTATTAAAAATGCGCAACCGTCTTTTAACGTGTTAATAATATTCGTGGAGACGTTCTCTTCGGTTCTTTCTTTACACTGGAATTTATCAATTTGATCCCTTTTTCATTTAAAAATGGTAAAGTGGGAAAACAGAACCCGTGTAAATTACGTACCATGTGAACTAAGGGATTAGAAGTGTATCAGTAAATATATTCTTCAAGTATATATGCGACTATGTTAAAAAGGATACGGTCATGACTACCGTGACTTTTCTTGTCTTTGCATTTATCGTTCAGGATTGAACTTATTTTCCTTCTATTTTCTTGCTATAAATTTTCAAATATGTTTTTTGAGCTCCGATATTCAATTCTGTATGCGAAAATCATTTCTGTGTTTGTGAAAAATGAGTTATGTGCGCTCGAAATTTAAGTATTTTTTCCTCTTCATGTGGGTATAGAAGGCTAAGTCCTTCCTCCATTCTTCACGGAGTAATTTACGAGTGGCTTTTCAGCTATGTTTTCAAAATCCAGGTGACTGCAGTGAAAAGGGTAAGTGTTATGTTCATCATAAATGACATATCACAATTTTCAAAAAACTATGTAGCGATCCATTTGCGAAGAGAGTGCTATGTCCTCTTCTTGGCGGACTTCATTAATTAATTGATAACCTATTTTTCGAGTGAAAAATGTGTTATGAACTTTTTTTCTAAGAAGTTGGTTTATCTCACAGGAACGAATCGGCCACCGAAATTCTAAGAATCGAATAGAAATTTTATTTTCGATACTTAGTATCTCAAAATTGGAAGGTGTATCTTGTTTGAAAAAACTTGTTACTAGTTTTATCACGATAAGCTTTTTTTGCTGTTGTCCTAAAAGTATTATGAACCATATCAGGCGTTATCAGAAGCTGAAAAAATTGTCAGGATTTCATAGAAAAAGAAATGATATAGCATAGTTTTTGAAAGTGTTTTCTGGTATATGATCAAATTCAAATCACAGATGACTCCATTATCATTGAAAGTTTAACACATTCTTTCAGGATACAAAAGAAGCAACTAGTATTAGAAAACTATAATTGTCTGAATATGAAAATTTGATGGAGTAAAGATGGATCAAGAAGATCATGAAAGATGGATGCAGGAAATAATGTAATAATGAAAAGAATCCAAAAAAGAAGACTGTATTTTGCTTTCAATCTAGACTATCTTTTCATTGTTGGGGGTAGGATAAACGATTTTAAACTAAATGATTCTTAATGCCAGGTGTATTTTGATATATTGTCACCCAAAATGTTTATTTTCATCGAATCATCAATTTAAACATCCACTAAGTAAGCAAATAATAACTTTGCGTAGTATACATATATAAGGAAAGAATTGAAGGCTGGGAATCTAAAAAAACAACAACAGAAAACAAATAATAGTTTTAAGCTACTTGTGACTAGTACGCCTGCCTGTTTGATTTCAAATCAAAACATATTGACGATTGCATAGATGAAAATTTTAACACCATGATGTCGCACTTTGACTTGCCAATTGATGCTAAATACTACAGATGATTTCCTAAGTCAGCGTCAAATCATAATATAATAAATACATACTTTGAATTCATTTATGAGCAATTTTAATGTTTATTTGGATGTTTTTTTTGCGCATATGTTTGCTCAAAATCATGAAAGAGGTCTTCTTTTTGGATCAACTTTTCATATGAAGCCATAAATTTCTATGGTATTTTTGATTTTTTTTTCTCTTTTCATCACGTTTGCTTCGTAAATTATTATTAAAAGGTAAAAAACGATTTACGAATCTTGTAAGCTTTATGTAATTTTTTTTTTATCGCAACCACTGCTTATCCTTTGTCGAAGCTATTAACTTCCATGTAAATAATTTTCAAGTTGCAACCATTTCTGCCCTAGTTTGCCTTGCAAATTAAATACAATCTGAACTGAAGTGTAGAAAAAGATAGAATTCAACAGTGACTTTGCGAATTATTCTGTGCCGTGTAGTTTTCAATGAATCGCTAATCAAACGTGCCCAGTTTGCACGTATTGGCTCCACCGATTATGTTACATTCTGTTTGCTCATCGAAGACTCGTTAATGAAGTGTGGTCGATTTGCTTTAACATTCTGTTATAAATACAATAAGAGCTGCTCCTACATACATATGCATGCATCTGTTTAATTTCGAGTCATGTGTACTACGCACATAC
The DNA here is from genome assembly GCA_963942545.1 of Oxycera nigricornis. Classification (NCBI taxonomy): domain Eukaryota; kingdom Metazoa; phylum Arthropoda; class Insecta; order Diptera; family Stratiomyidae; genus Oxycera; species Oxycera nigricornis. Next base: position 110,509,539 of record OZ012661.1, on the reverse strand, counting down.
ATTGTTCGGCCAAATCAATTTGCATTCATGAACATCGCTTTTGTGCGTGATAATCTGAAAGTGTAATGCGAGTGATACGACCGTACTTTTTGTACCTATAGATATATATATATATATATATATATATATATATATATATATATATGTTGGTTCATGAGCCAATTTTAGCCAATGACATTATTCATAGATGCTAAATTTATTGTGAAAACAAATTGAAACTCTGGAAATTGATAAATAAAAGGCATCTAGTTTATGTTTTCTCCAAATTTTCGATGAAGTGTGACTAATAATGCTACTTGTATAGTTGTTAAAAATGATTGTGCACTCATAGCTGATATAAAGGCGTTAGTTATTGAAGTGAATTTTGTCTAACTGTAGATAACACTTTCCAGTCTATTATTTTTATCTTTTTAATAATTTCTGATTGAATAAAAATCAGTGATTTAGGAATGCACGCCTTGATATTTTCAAACGTTTTATCATTTGTTGATTTTCATTACTATCTTGAATTTATTTCTGTTCGAAAAATATTCGTCTTCATCATTTGTTGTTTCTAGTACAGCGTTTCAGATATGATTCCATGATTATTTTTTTTGAAATATATTATTGTTTTTGCACCACATTTATTAGATAAGATAATATCATCATTATTTTGCATTAAATTTTTTTTTATAATAGACAAAATCTGTTTAAATATTATAAAAAATTTGTACCATGGAGGATAAACATTAAATTTTATGAATTTTTTTTGTTCATTTTTATTGACAAAATGGCGGCTACAGCGGAGATACATAAAAAATTGGCTTACATGATATCTCTGGACTGGAACGTCTGAAACAAAAAATTCAAACGGCATGTTGAAATATAACTGATTGAATACAGCCCGTACCAGAGTTAAAAATTTTGGACAAAAAAAAACAAAATGGTGGATTTTTCAAAATTTTGTCCCTTTTTGGCCACAAAATTTCAGTTTCATAAAATGATTAAAAATTTATAAAAAAAAACTTTGAATCTGGTATGGCCTGAAGCTATACATGTGGTGAATATTCAGTGAAAATTTCAGCCTTATCGGTAATACAGATTCTCCAAAATCCTGTCAGCCAGGTAGAAAAACGTTGTCTCAAAAAAACGGATTTAAAGAGGGAGTATGGTTAATTTCACATATTTTTAGAATATTTTTAAGATTTTTTTTTGAAAATACTGTAGATATAAATTAATTTCTCAACAAAATACATAATAATGTACTTATTCAAGAGTATTCTCTAAAATTTTGGTCTAAAAATCTATATAATTAAACGGCTAACATGAATTTTGTGGTACCATTTTAGCCGTTGTTTTTGGACCGATTTTCATAAAAAATACATCAATAGAAAGAGAGTATCCTGTAGATGTGCAGAATTGTATTTTTTGTGAAAATCTGTTTGGAAAATATAGAGAAAAAAAGGAAAATAGATTTTCTTACTAATACATACACAACGTTGAACGTTTACACAGCGATAAATACGAATGGTATACTAGCCTTTAGTATCAAAATAGAAACTCTAAAGGTGTATGGGTTGTATAGTGCATACGATGGTGATTAGCCCTTGCACGCGGGAGTCCCGGGTTCATATCTAGGACTATTCTCTTTCTTTTTTGGAAGCTAATCATCAAATTTCACCACATTTAGGAATATTTTCATTCACACTTTATACCGTTCATGTGGATTGTGCGTTCACTGGTTCGGTGTTGTATGATAGCTTTCTCTCTGAGGATCATTCGTGTGTATAGCGTCGCCGTTCATTATGCAAATGTATACGTACATTTCATCAATATTTGGTCATATTTTTTTAGTTTGTTTTGCTGAAGGTCGTCAAACATTCCACAAAAAAGCGTTTTCAGTTGAAGAAAACTTTCAAGATTTAAAAACGATGTTTGATTTTCCGAACATTATTTACAACAACCGGTTTGGTAGATCTCAAGAATGTGAAAATCGAATGATGACATCCGCAAAACGCTTAGCATTGTTATACGTTCGAGACGCATTGAAGCGCCAATAATTGAATAATGATTTTTAAACATTATTAAAATTCATAAACATTATTTAATCACAATAGAAAAACAAATTTAGCTCGCCGTTTTATTATATTGATTGATGATTTAAGTTAAATTCAAAAACCATTTCGTCTGGCACACCCAGACTTCTCATAACATTCTCGGATATGCACAGGGACTTGAAACGTATGTTAAAAAATACAACATCGAAGTGGTACCAAAGAGCGGAATTCAACTAAAAAATAGCATAGCTGATTAAATTTTGCGATGAAAATGTAAAACGTTAGGGATTAAAATAGAAACACAGAACTTAGAGAATTAGTTATACACTGAAGAAGTCTGGGAGTGCCAGAAGAAATGTACATCTGCTTTAATAGTTTAAATACACGTTTTTAAGGAAATTTTGGAAAAAGGTTTTTGAATTAACTTAAATTTGTGAAAGCGTGAAAATAAGGGTTCTAACTAAGATTGATGGTTATTCGATCGAATTTCTAGAGTCAGTTATAATAAAAGCATCATTGCACTCGAATTTCGAGTGCTGGATTCTGCTAGTATTGATTATTGAGCTACTGACAGGAAATTTTCGTAGACACTTAAAAAAAGTAGTTTTGGGGTGCACAGCAAAACTCACCACTCGATCATTTGATGACAAAAAAACCAAAAAGGTTTCGTTAGTTTGTGAGTTTTTCGAGGTAACCACGTCAATATATATGTTTTTTCAACGATTTTTCAATTTTTAGTATCAATTCCGAATAAAAAAAAGATTTTTTTAATTTTTTTTTACTAAACTTTTATTAACTTGTTACTATAAAACAAGTTATAATTTTTAAAAATAAAATTTCTCGACGTGGTCACCTCGTGATTTATGTACAGAATAAGTATGCAAATTTGAAAAGGATCGGATAAATAAATTTTGAGTTAGAGCGTTCACCAGCTTTGAAAAAGCTAAGTTTTAGAAAAACGCGTTTAAAAAAACAGAAACAGCCGATTTACAGTTTATAGCGCATCGAAGAGCAAAGTTTTAAAATCCTGTAGCTTCATCAGTTTTGCTCCAATCTATCAAAAAATTTAACTGAAAACTCTTGAAGAGTTCTACACTATTTTCAAGGGTGGAAAATTGAGTGAAAATTGAAAAATTTAATACCGATCATGATTGATTACGCTACCGGCAATAGCCATATATGTGTACAACAACATATTAAAAAATCAGAGTGATCGGTTGAGTATTTTTTTTAATCGTTTCCGCCAGCTTAAACAACATGAGTTCGAGAAAATCACGTTTACTTTTTTTTACGATTTTTGTTTTTAAAAAACGTTCTACTCTACGTTCTCTACTCTGCTATGCCTGGGCCATACAAAATTCCTTTCTCTTTTTCATACAGCTCCTGATTAGCTAATTGTGCATCTCCGCGAGATGTTCTGATTTTTTGAAAAATTGTAACCTAAAAGAACCCTTAAGTAATTGTCCATCAAGGCTAGAAATAATTTCTAGCACTATTTTTTTAACGTAAAAGATTAAATTTCTTATGATCAGATACTCCATGAGAACAGTTTTAAGAAAATTGATTCACTGTAGACATGTTACAAAACTTCACGGCCAAAATCCTTCGTCTGAAGAGTATTTTCGGAAACATTTTTCAACAATATTCAGGCCACTTACAAATACATATAGCTTCTAATAAAAATTAAAAGTGACGAAGGGTCTTACTCCATGAATATTTTTCTGGCTTGTATCTCAATACTTCAGAAAAAATCAACATGTGTAGGGAAGCATTTTAGACGCATAATTCATTTGTGAACAATAACTACATACATTTTTAAATTTATTTATTGTATTTATGCCGTTGAAGTTTAAACGAGTCCATGAAAAAACGACAACAGAATAAATTGCTCAGAATTATTAATTTGCAATATTTTTTTGATAATTTCTTGCGGTTCCACAACTGAAATTGGAAATATTTCTATTCCAAATTTTAAGCAACAATTTTTGGCGTCTGTATTTTTATTGATTTCTCAAATCAAATCTAAATACGCGAAAAAAAAAATATCGTACCTCCAAATTTATTATATGACAAATAATTCAATATTTGGCATTCATTGCGAAATTTTTATGGTGATTTCAAATTGAATTCATTTTAAAAAGTTCACTCAAAGATTTACAAGCTTAATGGAAACTATTGACAAATAAATAGAAGAAGTAACCTTGACTTGAGTTGGTATGCATCAATAATGCGTCATAGTTTGCAGTAAAAAATGGTGATTTATTACTTATGGTTAATTTCTCAGTAATTATCTTAGCTATTAACCTTCAAATACACGCTGAATGGATGATCTTTTCTGATTTTTTTAAAGCCCATCTACGCAACCTACTGTTGGCCTATTATGAAATCGTGTTCGGCATAATAAATGTTAATGACAATAATGTTCACGTAAAAAATACAGTGCGATTCTAAAGCAAAATGTGACATCGGTATTTCTTGGAAATCTGAGTTTTATGTACAGTAACATAATTAATTATATGGAACTTGATGTTGAGAATTAAATAGGAGGTTGTTGGTAATCCAGCTTATACTATAAAATTGCTGCCATTATTCCGCAAATTGTTATGACGGAGGTTATTTTGGAGATTAAGAGCCTTTCCGACCTCTAAAACGAAAAACAGGCCCATGTAAAGAATAAAAGACAAACTAGTTTTAATTTTTTTACGTACGCATACTTACTGTATTATTTTAATAGCAGTCCAAATACGATCGAATTTGTCCGAGGGAACGACTGAGTTAAGGGTATCATGGCGTATTGAGAGCTTTGCTAATTAACAGTACACTTACACAAAAATTCGCTTAGTTATTTCGGCGAATGAAATGTCTATCACTTTATTTGCTATCATTCTATTTGTAGTTGAATTCTGTATACAAAATCTATCTGAATATGTTTTAAAAATCATATAAAAAATTAATTTAAAGGAGTGATGAATCGATTCCTAACAAACCTTTCTCTAGATAATGCAACCAATGACTCCATGCAACGTTAGGCTTCCATACAAGACCTACTGGTGACTTTATGTCTCGCGACTTGTGGAGAAATATGATGCTTATGCAATTTTGAATATGATGCTCTTTAAACTCTTGCAATGTGTATACAGCACATCAGAAACTCATATAGCGTGTGTTTTGTCTCTGGGAGTATTTTGGTGATTGATTTATTATTTATTTATTACGAATTCGTCTTCATATCAAACTTTAAATTTCCTTTATTTTCTGGTGGTTCCACCAAAATTTTGAGCGCAATTCTGCAAGTCTGCTTCATATTTCAAATGGAATTGTTTTTAATGGAATAATCAAAGCATGTTGCATGTTGGACATCCAGAAAATCCGATTCAGTCAGATGCTGTCCACAATATTTGATAGATTACGGACTTATGACCCAACAAATTATCAATTGTACTTCTGCAAAATGTGGCATTGCAAGTTAAGTTTGCCCATTGAATTACCAATTCCAAACTTTCAAGGAAACTGTTTTTCATTTTATTCCCGATTTTCGAATGACTTTTGTAAGGAATTATCTGAAGCTGGAGTGCTTCTTTATATCAGCGCTGAAATTTTTATCTTGCCTACCATGAATTATACAGGGTGCGTCATTTTTCGAGTCGATATGTAAACACTTAGTAACTTTGAAGAAAAAAACGACGGTTTTTCGGCAACATTCTTTGTGTTAATTGCACTTTATAAGGAAACAAATGCAAATCCTCCTTCGAAATTCGCCGCATAGTGGTTCCACTGTCGCCAAAATGCGGCGACAATACGACACTTTTGGTTTGGAAACGCTCACTCTGATCGCTTCAACCAGTTCATTGGAACGTCTTGGTCGTTGATGAACGGCTCGACGACGATCTGCCACTGTCTCGTGCTCAACGAAATTCGACACGAAACAACGAATAGTGTTGTCAGGCGGTGACTGTTGGCCACGATATTTTAGACGGTACGCACGTTGAGTTAAAACAACTGAAAGGATATTCTCGATGTACATCTTTACTATTTCGGCACGTTGTTTCGGTGTGAAGCGATTCATGGTTCAAATTGTACTGAATAGCCGTTTCAAAAACATGTCTCATCGAATCAATCGGTTTGACAAATGTCAAAGTTAGTAAATGTTTACATACCGACACAAAAGATGGCACACCTTGTAGTAGGTTCTGTAAATGAAGCTTTTTTGTAACAGATGCAAATTCTAGCTCATAAGATTATTTTCAGTGATATCCTTTTTTGAATGTAATTTAGGCAGTCCTTCAAATGTTTCTTGAGAAGCAAGAACGTAGACTTTTTCACTGCTTTTTATTGAAGAAGTACACTTGCGTGAATAATCAAGAGAACTGAGAATGCAACATAAGAAAAATAGTTAGAAAAGTATCTACGCATACCATTCAAGGTTATATAACATCAAAAAGAATAGTTGTCCTTGTTAAAGAAGGATATGTATTATCTTGAGGACAACTAAAAACTTAAAATTTATGGAGGTTTTCCCATTTCTCTTTGAAACAAAAGTAACTGTACAAGCTGCAATAGATTATTTGATGGTAAATTCAAACGAAAAATAGTTAAAACGTAAAGCCTGTGAAAATGATCTGGCAAAAGAAATTCAGATGAAACATTGAGACGTGGTTTGAACTGTTTCTAATTTATTTTCCTAGATGATCTCACTATGAATTTTTTTAAACATATGGTGCAGTCTAAAATGAAATTTAATGCAGCTATGCGGCTGTGTTTGATAAAACAAAAGGAAGCTTACATCCTTTTAAGGATGTATCAACAAATATTTTTGAAACCCAAAAGAATAGAATCGAAATGTGTCAAATTGTATTTGAAAATTAAAGAAGAAAATTGGGTGCAGCATCACTCTCATTGAAAAAGTTCGTTAATACTTGTGACCTAACATTTTTACCGTAAAACGTATTTGAAAAAATATCTAAAAATCAAACTATGGTCTAAAACTTCTGGAGTTTTATTAAAATCTATACTTTGAAACTTTTTCAGCTCTGACACAGCTAATCGTATCTACCGCATTATTGTAGATACTTTAGACATACTTATCCTTTTGGTAAAGCTGATTGTCGAGATTTTCTATTCGGTAGCCAGAAATTTTATTGGTGATAAACCGAAGGATGTGGGTGCGGAAATAGTTCTTGTAAGTAAAATATCGGCACTTTCTACCTCTGGTATAAATATGTTATATAGCTATTATTCATTCTTATTAGATAACAGGAGCTGGACATGGAATCGGTAGGGAACTAGCGATTCAATATTCAGCATTGGGAGCTATTGTTGTTTGCGTGGATATCAACGAATCAGGAAACCAAGAAACTGTAAAGGAAGTCAATAGTCAAGGAGGAGAAGCACACGGATATGTGTACGTAGTATTGAACTGTAAGAATGTTCGGAATCTTTCATCGTTTCATATATATATTTTTTGCAGTTGTGACATATCCAGCCGTGAACAAGTCCTTGACCTTGCCAAGAAGATTCAAGTAGAAGTTGGCACTGTTTCGATTCTCGTTAACAATGCTGGTATAATGCCAACTCGTCCACTAGACCAACACACACCCGAGGATATCCGAAAGATCTTTGATGTCAATGTGTTCTCGCATTTCTGGACGTTGGAAGCTTTCCTGCCCGGCATGAAGAAACACAATCGTGGTCATGTCGTTGCATTATCTTCTGTTGCTGGAATGGTAGGCCTTTCAAATTTGGTGCCATATTGTGCTTCCAAACATGCTGTCCAAGGAATGATGGAAGCTATACACGAAGAATACAGAGAAAATGGTGTAACAAATGTAAGGAATTTATTGAATTTTTCTTGAAATTTATAGATTATTGCTGGTTTTTTACAGATCAAAATGACATGTGTTGCACCATACATGGTGAACACTGGACTGTGTAAGAAGCCAAAGATTAAGTTTCCAAGTATTCTCGGTTTGCAAGATCCTCACAATGTTGCGGCCAACATTATAGATGCTCAACGCCGAGACTTGAGAGATATAACGATTCCGTGGGGATTGCGATCCTTTGCATATTTCTGTCGGTTGTTGCCATCGAAATGTTCGCTGATGATCAAGGATTTCATAGATAGTGGTGTTGAATCGGATATGTGAATCAAGCAGGAATCTCTTTTGTTAGATATTTTAAGGAATAATGTTAAGCTTGTGTAGTCACCTCTTCAATTTGATATTATAGGCTTGTGTACATGTAGTGTTTGTGAAAGAATGTATAGTTTTTTTACGGGGTTGAATATAAAAGAAAAACGATGAACATATTTGGGTCTTTGGATAAAATCTGATTGAAAAAATTGTGCTCGCATTTGGTGTGTAAGTAAAGAATGTAATCTCATAATTTATGAATAATGAGTATAATTTAGCTCTTTTAGCAAGATATGTCCCTAAAAAGGTGATAAATAGGAAGAGTAGAGCAAAGACAGAATTCATCATTTAGTTTCCATTTGAGATTTTGTGACACTTATACATTGTTTTAACCTCCGTAAGCTATTATCGCTTTTTTCCATGTGTAGTTTGGAAACGTGCATCCTTATAGTTAACATTTGTTCGGAATAACAATTTCTTTCTTAGCAACGAATTTTTTTGGACAATACTAGCACTAGTTTTAAGGACTATTACGAATACTATTTATTTATATGTTTCATGAGAAGACACATCAATACTTCCTGCTCGCTTTTAGAGGTTTCGAACAATTTTTTTTCATTTTTATGTCTAAAGAAATGAGCTTCAGTATCTCAAGAAAAGTACTTGTTCCGATTTTGCAGATCAGCTATCAAAGTTGATATTAAAATCTAATAAGGTTGGTAGCAAGTTAATATCATACTAAACTCTCCCAATCTTCTTAAAAAAATCCTTTATTGAGTCAATATTCACTTTGAACTATACGAAATTGGTCACATTTAAAAATATGCCGTGTTACATTTACATTCCGGACATATACCATAGATAATTGGACGAATAGGTCGAACTTTCCTGGTTTTCTTCCTTTTATTACAGAAGAGTTGCCGCAGCCAAGAGTAACATTCACATCCACTATCCGATGAAGTTGCTTCTTCAATGTCTTTTGAACGGTTTGGTAAGCTTTTCGGATTGTTCTTACTTTGAATGATTGGAGATTCAGTGGTACCACTACTCGGTTCTATAACTTCAATTTCTGGAACATTTGGACAGGATTTGAAAGACTTGGATTGTGAAAGAGAGCTTAGAGTGTCAACATGTCGAATTTGAACATTAGTTTCAATAGGATTTTTCTCTTCAACGGAGTTAGGAAGAACATTTTCGCATTCATGTCTAGGAATAGGAGTCCTTATATTAGGAAGAGAATGAACTTCTAAATGGCAGTCTTCATCCCATGCAGTTCTTCTCGATGGTGGTCTACGCATGCTTTGTTTAGTAGCAGTTTGGAGGATGGCTTGGATACGTGCTTCAACATCAGACTGAGGAGAAGAGGAGGTTTCACTCATCTCTTGAATTGGGAAGATTCGATTGCAAGATCGCATTTGTCTGGACTTCACAAAAGTAGCATGCAACCTAGGAGTCGTCAGTGGTCCTGGGTTATTTTGTCTCATTCTCTGAGCTGAACCAGATTTGCTGCCAGTGGATCGTTTGCATTTGCCTCCTTCCTCTGCTGAACTATGGACTTCTTCAATAGTTGCTGTCTGCCGGGATGCAAGATTCAATACAAAGTATAAGTTTCCATTTGCATTCAGTTCTGGGCTTATATTCATATCTTCTTCTACAGCATATTCCAAGAAGTTCAGTATTAAAAATTCCGGAGACAAATATTGCTCATCTTCGTCATCATGTTGAGAAGCTTCAACGTAAGTTCTGTCTGTATTCTGTGCTGAACTACTACTTGAACTTCGATTATGTTCCCGTGAATACTGAGTTTCGATGCTATCATGGTCTGAGTAAGAGCGATTAGTTTCAACATCTTTCGATTGAAAGTCTTCTTCCTCCTCGACTTCTTCTAGGATGTCTTCCTCGGTATCCGGATCGGTTGATTGCGACTGAAGCTCGAAATCCTGCAAGATTAACTTTTGCAGTTCATCAATACGTGCACTTTGAATGATTTGAAATCTAGAGCAAGAAAGTGGACTGTGCTCATCAGAAGCATTGTTAGAAGTACCACAGTCTGCTTGGCTATGTTTCCTTATTTCAACTTCAGTATCACTTAAAGATATCCTGATTGAGCGCTTGTTGAAGTTGGTGTCTATTATTACAGGACTGATGAAAATTAATGGGCTTCGATGTTGGCTTTTCTTCGATCCAGAGGAAGTACTGGGCTGCTTACTAGAACGCGCTGTATTTGTGGTGGCACTCATCACGGAAATAAATATGAGGATAGACCAATTAAACTATGAAACTGAAGGATGTTGACTTTTTTTTGTAACGTTTCAAAAACATTTGCAAGCTTCGCCTCGCTTACTATTGCAGAATTTCTGAATTTAGTTGAAATGGTGGATGTCTGTAATAAAGTCGTCTAACTGAACACTAGCATAGGCTCGAGCCAATATCTGATATCTGATCTGATTTATAAAAGCTTTGGATATGTAAGCTTGCATGCTCCGCTGTAATTTTATCGTTTTTAACTGACATATGTTACTAACGACTGAGCGTCAATAGAATACAAACCGTTTGCAGCTCCAGGTTGTGGTATTGTGCAAATTAGTAAAAAGTGTTACGAAGGAGGCAAAAAAAACCAAACGAATATTGAATGACTAATAAAAATTAACAGCAAAATCATTAAAAAAGTTGAGTAAACAAAATATTTGGGTCTAACTATAGACAAAAAAATACATACAGCTCGGAGCTGGTCTCCTACGACGATTCAGGCACTTTACTCTCCTTACTGAAATAGAAATTACTAAGGCACATATAATTTCTGAACTGTATATGGACTCCTCAAAATGGAGTTAAACGGGAAAGAAATATATAACGGGCATATCACAAATTATCACCAGAGCATATATGATATCTGCAATCTTCGAAGGCTGACTCCGATGGCCGAGGTGGATGAAATAGCCGAAGAACTAAACTGAGATGGATTGAATTGTAAGACAAAGGAAAATTCATACATAAAAATTTATAGTACGATGAAGGTACATCAATCAAACTGGATAAAAATTTGTGGAAAAAACGACTATAATATGAGAAAGATAGGATAAGAATTCGAACAAAGCTTTGAGCTAATGTTTGAGTGATGTACCTCATTTATATCACCATTAAAAACACTAGGACGTGAAGTGGTCAGCAACACGCTCGTGGGTGAATATTACCTTGATTTCACCCAGTCATTCTTTTATATCTGAGTGAACTGATAGTCCAGAAAATTATTTAGCACCAAGCAGCCTCGAACCTGGTACTCGGTGCATAGAAAACAAGCGACATTTTGGAACGCATAGGATTACAGTTTGGTAGTATCTCAAATTATAGTTTGAGCACATCTGAAATTATTTGCATCTGTGATTTGTTCATTGAATAATTTTGCCTGAAAACATTGATAAGACGTGTTCTCAACCTGTAATTGGAGATCTTCACAAATTATCCGAGATATCTTCAAAGTGTTTTCTGAGATGCTCTTTTGCAGTAATCTGGAATTTTCTCAAACTATGACTAGAGAAGCTCTCAAATTTTGATGTGAGGGGGTCATCTTATATGTTTTATTAGCTTTCGAACTTCAATTTGGTAGATTCTTAAATTTCAGCCTAAAGTACTAATAAATTGTAACCAATGAGTCAGAGTCCAGTTTTAAAGTGATGCTTAGTTGTTAGGGAATATTGCGATAAGATGCTGCGATAGTGTACAATGATGATGCATTTGTGGCTGATGCTTTGAAAATTGGGGTTTTTAGGGGTAGATTGAGAAGGTCTATTATGTTGTTTAGTAGTTGTTGTTTTTTGAGAGAGGTACTTAAAGTTTCATAAACTATATTAGATGAAAATCAAAAGAATCCAGTCATAAAATAGGTCATCAAGTAATTTCAGTAACTTTTATTTAATGTATAGGTACTATCCATTGTCTAACTGCTAATTAATATCTTAACATTAATTTCCCTACATTTAAGCTACATTTATGTGTCACACTTTCACAATTCCGGACAGTTTCAACGAATTAAACTGTTTTCCGTTGGACTTGAATTCAGTGCCAGCCGCCATAGAATCCTTGTGGCATGCTAAAGTTCTTTGCCGGAGAAAATGTGGAAAAGTTTTGTTGCATAAATGACGTGGAATAAGCGGAATTGTGATGGAATGGAATATGATGATGAATGGGACTTCCCAGCGTGGATGCACTGGTCTGGATGGTTTCTGGGGGTGAAATTGGTGCAATGGGGCGAGAACTGGGTAGGCTGGTGGGTGCTGTTGCGGCAGTGTTCCATGGTGAGTAATTAGTGTCATTGTTGTTGTTGGTGGCGTTGCTTCCACCATTACCCTGGGATGCTTGGTGGCCGCTAACTTGCTGTACGTTTGGCTGCTGTGGGGTTGCTTCTTCTGCATCCTGCGATTGCAGATGCTCGCTACTGTTGCTGTTGCCCGAATTCGGGCCCATCATAGTCACAATGCTGTTGGGAGTTGGGGGTAGTTGCATGGCGTTGGTGTAGTTACCGTTGTTAGTGGTGGGACTGTCGTTACGAATGAGCGTTTGATGGACATCGGAGCTCAGGTTCGGTGCGTACGACGCATTCATTGACGGCATGTTAGCAAAAGTCGATGAATGGTGGTGATGGTGCAAGGGGTAGCTGGGAGTTGGGTTGTGGATTGGATGCGGTGGGGTTGCTGCTGAATGAGATGATACCGCGTGGTGCATATGAGGCGAATAAAAGTCGTGAGACGATGCCGAAGGGAAAGTGGAGGGTTCAGGCAGGACCTGGCCCGCCATCAATGAATAGTTGCTAACCGCGGACGGGTTTCCATAGTGGATTGCTTGCGCTCCCGACATTGTTGACGGAAACGATGATGAAGATCCTGAGCTGAGCTGCTTCCGGAGCCTTGCTCGCCTATTGCTGAACCACACCTGGATCCTGGCCTCAGTCAGTTTCGTCCGTTGGGCAAGTTCCTCTCGCGTGTAGATGTCTGGGTACTGGGTGCGCTCGAACGCCCTCTCCAACTCGTCCAACTGCAGGGCTGTAAATGTGGTACGTGATCTTCTCTGCTTGCGCTTCAACGGAATCCCTGGTTCACTGTCGCAATCGGATATCTCGCCGTCGGATGGTTTAATAGAATGTTCTGACCCTGCACGAAAACGACAATCGTTAATTAACTAATCGATATCTTTTTAATTGAATATTTCGAAAGTCATGAATAACGTTCATCAGCTACGTTTGCCGCTTTTCCAAGATATGCAAATCATCCGCCGATCATTTATTACAATTTGACGGGATCTCAGTGTTTTTGATTGTAAACTAGGTTTCGTGATGATACTTGTTAGCGGTGTATGGACTTAAAAGTACTTACCAGTCTTCTTCGTGTCGTCGTCGGGTCCATCGCGACCGCGTAAGAGGCGTGAAATGGCTGACACGGATGGTGCGGTGGCACGGTCACATATGCCCTCCTTAATAAGACGATCACGAATTTCCCATGAAAATATGCCCGGATTCTCACGTTTGTATTCCTCAATTCGGGTCTCAACTTCAGGTGTTGCTACGCGTGGCTTAGATCCACCAATTACACCTGGGCGTATGGAACCAGTTTCCTTAAAAAGAAAAAGAGGTGATGAGTTACTTAATCCACATTTCCAAAGTTAGAGTTTCGTTTAAATATATGAATTGGTATTTTCACAAAAAAAACTCAAATAGACGGCAGCTCCTAATGGTATCACTACAAAACAGTTAACAGTTATAATCAATCCTTTCCAGAGCATTATAAACTTTACAACCTGGGATGGATATACAAAGTAAAAATATAAGAGTGGAACTTTGAGCTGGAAAGGTATGTGGTAACAAGTGGTGGCTCTAGTCCAAATTCTCAGGGAAAGTAGTTTAGGTTTATATCGATATACCTCTTTGTTGCACTACCAGCCAGGGATCCCGTGTTGGCACAATTCTACTAAATCTAATACTATTCAGCTCATGCTTGAAGTACATTAAAGATAAAACCATAGTTACCACTATTTAAGACTTGAGAGCTCCATCTATTATCGAAAAATGCTGGACGTAACTTTTCTTTTAAAATTCAGAATTTTTTTGGTAATTAGGTTGCCTAATTCCTTTTTCGGCGGTGGTGGATTTTTCATCTATGTATTTTTCTAAAGGTCTTTTAAGTTTGCTTTCTATGATGATTTTTTTTCAATTTAAGCCACAGAATTTGTGAAATAAAAATCGCTACCAGAAAAATCTAATAATTAAAAAATTTTTGATGAAAAGTTAAATATATTGAGGAAATCGATTGAAAATTAAAAACTTTAAGCTCTCCCTTTTTGGATAGCCTCATGGAAGTAGCTAACGTAAATTTCAGAAGCCTAATCAGCTTTATAAGAGAATACAAATTGTTCTCAACATCCCATAGCTGAAATTCTAGTGCAGTCTTTATTTTCTTGAGGTATCACGATGACCCTTAAACCGATGTTGCTACAACCTATCAACCTATCTAAGAAGTTTTTATGAAATTTTTCAACTATCAATTTTCTCGAAAACATTCAAAAATAATATCGAAATGAAAGCTTTTTTCCAAATAAAATTTTTCAGTTGAAAGATTTGAACCAAAAAAAGTATACAACATTTAAAATGGAATTTTTTGCTGGAAACACCCGCACCATAATATATAGAACTATAATATGTTAATGAAAATAAAATCATTTAAGCAGATTAAAAAAACTGATCAAAAAAACTTTTGGAATAAATGTTTTAGCACAAAAAACTCATTTTGAGGTGCACACATTTTCAAGGGTAGATTTGAAAGAATTGTGCATTGTGTTGCATTGAGCAACTAAATTATTTTCCAAAATATTTTTGATTGATTGAGTCATAAAATATATAAAGGATAAAAAATTTAAAGTGAAGAAATTTTGGAAATAGGAAATAACTTCTTAATCAGGATTGTTTCGAAAATGAAATTTGAACGAAATTAAAAATTTTTAAAGCAAAATAAGGGCGCATACCATTTATGAAATTAAATAAAATTTTCATGGGCAATTTCCAACGATTATGTATAAATTTTAGTTTTACTATCCTCAATCGTTCAGATTTAATTTATTGATTAAGGGGGGGAAGTATGTTCAAATTTTTAATTTATTCAATTCAATTATTTTTTAATTCTATTGTACAGTCCTTCAAGAGTTCTGTATAAAAATTTGAAGTTGATCCGAGGAAAATTGATGAAGTTATGGCCTTCTCTCATGAATGGGCACGCGAAGAGGATAACATTCGTATTAGCAGAGCTGATCAAAACGATGTAAAAGAGTGCAAAGAAGGTCGAGTCCTTCGAAGACAACAACAAAAAGGTGCTCTAGACATCTTTGCTGATAGCCGTACACTTTATGGACCTGGTATTGACGATTCTGTGTGAGTGAAGAAAAAAATTCACTTTTTTCAACAACAAAAAATTCAAACGCATTTTCTGAGACTTTTTGTTTTGAAAATAAATAACTTAAAACTGTGCTTAAAAATAAAGATACAATTGGAGATTGTGCTTGATTTTGAGGGCGTTTCGTTTAGTAGCTTTCAGTTCTTCTAAACAGAGATAGTGAATATGTGATTCTTCAGTCAAACCTGAATCCACATTTTTGATTTTACTGTACGGTGGAGGAAGCAGCCTTTCGAATATTTGAGTCAAGAAACCATCAAAAGATGTGCTGGAAGATACTGAGTAGAAAAATGGTTCGATAATGTGCAAGCCTTATTAAAGGACCAACGCTGGTAGGAAAACGCAAGTAGGAGATGATCTTTATTTTATGGTATTGTTCCAATTAGAAAAAAATAGAAGATACGCAATTTCAAATTCAAACGTAACTGATTCGATGCTCTTTTTCTAGTAACCCTTCATTTTGCGTATCGAAATAATGCAATTAGCGTGAATAAGGTTCGTAATGAAATCTTTAAATAATTAATTGTTTTAAATTATAAAAAAATCTAAAGTCATTTTATAATGAATGACACAAAAGTCTCTTACCTGATATCTATTTAGAATTTTCGAAACACAGCCATGACTAACGCGCAATTGTCGGGATATCACGCATGGTCGAATGCCAGCTCCGGCCATTTCGACAATTTTCAATCGTATATGACTGGGTAGTGGTCGTCCATTAATGAAAACTCCGCCCAGTTGATTAACTCGACCCTGGCCAGCTGACATGTCACCTGAAAATTGAATTCAGAATCAAATTAGGTCAAATGTCTTAAATGAGATTCAGCAACCTCGATTGCTATACTGGCATGATTGCGATCAGAGGTCGGTTTTGTAATGAAATTGTTAAAAAATGATATGTGTAATGGCAATGCATTGGAAAACTACAATTTGATTTATTTAAATTTAATAGGAGTTGATTTGAAATGGTTTGGATTGGGGTCCAAAAATGGACCCATAGCGATGAGCTCTTTTCTAATCGGCAAATCGAGTTAACTGGCAGCGAATCGGATTAAAAGTTTCTTTCAATTGACTATTTGATTTTGACTAAACGTTCGGACTATTTGAATCAAATGACACTGAATTTGATAGGAATTCAGAAGGACGATTACTAAACAGAACACCCAACCAAAAAAATTACAGGAGAGTCCATTCAAAGATGGCCTACCACAAGAGTCCGATGTAGCACCTATAGTGTTCATCCACTTGGTGACAAAATTCACCCTTCAAGTTTACCTTGGATTATTATCTTTTGGAAAACATGTGTTTAACATTTTTTCTCTGGAAGCATAGTAAAACCCATATTTCCAGACAATTTTCAAACCACACGTTTTACAAATATCATCAACGAGTAAAAAAATAACCAACAAAGAAAAAGAAACGGCGAAAGGCAACATGTATTTATCACCACGTGTGATAACTTTTGTTTAATTTTCCTGACGAATAATTACATGAAATTTATCAATAATTGAACTTAATATTGGCATTTATCGCAAGAGAAAATTGACGAAGCTAAGGTGACGGACATGGATGGATGCTTTCGCCTTGAATGATTAGTAATCCCGGACACTAGGTGTATATTTTTACAATATGGAAAAGTGTGGAGAGTGAGTGCTTGGTAATTTTCAAATTGTTGCATTTATATTGTTGTGGTGTTTCATCTCTGTTTCCCTACAAAATGTGTTTGTGTTTTTCTTTTCCTTTTGTTTATTTTATCTTTCAGATATTTTTGGAAAAGCTTTCACTTCGGATTCTTGGAAATATGAATATGCAGAATGGTAGGAAACTTTTTTTAGATACGAAATTTTTGAAATTGTGGCAAATTTTGTACAATCACTTTCTATAGTAGACTTGTTAAATGATTTTAAGTGGATGCTTGTTAGACGTATTCAATTTTTTTTTGGTAGCCAGACTTGTGAGAAAAATACTTGGGAGAATTGGATATTTTAGTATTATATCATTTCTGGGAAAGTTGATAGTTGTCTGCTTGGTTAGAGATCTGATATTGTATTGTAATGAGTTTTAAATTGATGCAAGTAACAAATTGAGTTGGATTCGAAACCAGATGCTGATTTTTTTTGAATTTGTTTTTTTAATTCTGAGTTCTACAAACATTTACTTTGAATAACTTTCGATCGAAAGCGAATTTGAAAAAAAATAACTGCCAAAATTTTGGAAACAAATATAGTTTTCGCAAGTATAGTCTGTTCCATTTTTTCCAAAGCAGAATATATAATCAAGTTTAACTGTTAGGCCATCCTACTCTTGATATATTCATATTTAAATCGAAATCACACCCACAAAAAGGAACAGCTAACTAACATTATTTTTCCATTAAAGATTTTTGATTTAAGAGTACGCAAAGAAGGATTATCTAGATATTAGCAAGACATCTATCAAATATGGCTGAAATGTTCTTAATGAATTTTTACTGAATTATTTGTCAACTGAAAGAATAAATATGTAATTATTATCAACATACTGCTGTGTTGTTTCTAATTTAATAAAAATAGTTATAGACCTTGTAAATCGAATATTGAAAGACTGTATCTGCAAAAGGATATTTTTCAGACAGAAATTGGAGAAATAGTTTCAACTTATATGTAATGATGTGAACTCTAAGTCCTACCCCAAACAACAGAGTTAGTTTGGAAAATACATGGTCAGGACACTCTCATATGATATCAAACGTTGGATATGGAAAGGTTGGGCGATTATTGAAAGTCAATTTCAGCTAGACATGAATCAGCTTCTGCTTTTCCATCTGGAACCATAACTCCTCCAAATCATTCGCTGTATCTCTCTTGTAGGCTCAATTTTTGTGTAAAATATTCACTAGTTCTTTGTATTGCTAATAATTTGTAGGAAAACCAAAAAAACATTCTTGTTCATGTTATTCGGAATAAAGAATCAAAACTTCAATGAAATCTAGTCTTCACTTCACCGCAGAAAATATCATTTTAAAATACAAGTTTAGATTTGAAAGTTTTGTGACTGTAACGTACAATACCGTACTTTTATTAGAAATAAATAAAATTGTAGTTTTGTTTGGTTATTTTATAAGCTACAACAGTTTTTTTTAAACAAAATAGTTCAACATGACACATGGTTGGCAAAAACATTTTAAAACTATCCAAACGATTTTTCCTACTTTTGAAAGTAGGAATCAAAATCACATGCTTTTGAGGAGTGAATGAACTACACTGAACTGATAAATGCATACGCATACTTCTTGTGGGATGTGAGCATGATGAAAGAATGTCCTGAATTTCAAAAATTATAATGAACTATCTTCTGAAAAAGATGACATAGACCAGAACGGATCTGTAACAATAACGACTATATTTGGCTGTTGAGACTGGGCACACTAATTTTTGCAGTAAAAGTCGTGGAATAACTTGTATAAAAATAATTGGCTTCTTCTCAAAAAAGTCGGGAACATTAATAAAAAAAATTGATTTATTTTTAAATACTGCAATTCAGAAACTAAAGCATATAGAAGTTTGTTATATATAAAAGAGCACTTCATCTACCAAATGCATTTTACAATATTAAAGTCGAATTATAATGGTGGCCTCAGAATTTTTTTGCTAAACTTGGTGATAAATTCCAAAACATAGGCTGGGCGGCTGCGGAATCAGTAGATGGAAACACGGTTCCAACGACTTTTTTAAAATAAATTTAGATTGCAAAATTATTACGAGAAACCTACTGAATCGATTTTGATGAAAATTTGTGTACTATTTTATTATATTATGAAGATTTTTTAAGCGAAATACGGAGGTCTTAAGTACATTCTTAGTGGTGAAAATAGCTTCCTTTTTCCGTTTTTTATATTTATTGCTATGAGTGTGTGAAAAGGGTAAGTTTTTTTTGAAATTTTTACTCAATCATATCTTATAGAAAATTTAATTACGCAACTTTTATTTCCGCTCAACTTTGCTCTAAAATGAATCGTTTTAGAGTCAGAAGTGAGAACAGGAGGAAAAAATCGAGTTTTTTAAAAATAATTTTTAAACATTTCAATTTCTTTATTAATGTTTCGGACATTTTTGAGAGATGAGTAAATAAGTGTTATATGTACAAGTTATTCCACAACTTTTTCTGCAAAAATTAGTGTGCTCAACAGCTAACTGAAAACATATCCGCCTTCGTCTAACAGTTGAAGATTCAGCATTGTAGTGAAAAAATTGAAATTATGATACAAACTAGAAAAAGGATACCTTATGTACAAATCATTCGAATCAATCATTAACGTTTGGAGAATATTTGAATAAAGAGCGGAAATCATTCCGTTTATGAGTTATTAAATTGAAATAAGTAAGTTAAAACGAATTCTAGAAAAGGTTTCTTCATAATCACTAGAAGGATTTAAATGATGACCTATTAAAAGCAGGAAATGTGGAAATTAAAGTAAACGCTTGATGAATTTATAGCATTTGAAATAATTGATGTTCGACGCCAACAAAATAGATTTATAATTTAAAATTCGATGATGTCTTAAAATATATATAAAATACATACAAAGCGAAACTTGATGGTCAATAGGGTACTCGGGAACCTTTAAAAATTAAATTAAAAAAAACTAATCATCGTCTAAGAAACCCTGATGATGGTAAAACATTCTTACTTTGATTTAAAAACAAATTGATGGTACTTATATTTTACTGAAATACCACCAATTTACTCCTCATTATCAACTAATAATGAGTCAAGTTGGCAATGAGGGCTCAATGAAATCGCCAATTATGAAAAACGGTTCGTCCTTGGTTAAGGTAATGTATCTTTTTATTAAGGCCAATTTATCAATGTTAAGTTACCTAACTAGTGTTTAGTGCGTTTAAACAAACGATGATGGTTTAATCATTGAAATTCGATTAGAATGGACTATGAAAAATCAGCTAGTGAATTTGATGGCCCTGTTTTTAAAGGATTTTATATTTAAAAAATGTTTTTATGTGTCAAGCCAGAAGTCAGTATATCGATTATTTGAAAAATAATAGAATAACTAAAGTATTTGTTGTTATTTAATTTGTTTGAATGGAAAGCGTGTCATAGTCTCGATAGAGAATATGAGCGGCATATTTATTTCAACAATTGTGAATTTCTTGTTGCGTCTCTGAAAGGATGAATTTCGGCAAGTGTATAATACTTTGCCCACTCATATCTAAGACATTGAAAATAGTATTGTTGGTTTTTGGTCGACTCTTTTACATTTCATATCATTTAAATACGATTGTTGGAGGACTATAGACGGCCTAGTAATGGGTGCTCTCGGATTACCTTACTTAAAATCTGTACTCAGATGCGTTATAATTTAGCATTGAAAAAAATGTATGAAGGATATAACAATGTAGGGAATCAAAGATAAAATAGTAAACTGTAAGAAATTCTAAATAGTAATAAAAATGTTTATTAAATAAATCAAAAAATAAGAAAATTCGAATTTTTAAGAATCAGAGTTTAAAAGTTGTTCGTGTAAGTTGAAATGATCGCATTCTATGGTTTATTGTATAATTAATTAGGCATGCAAAACCAAGCAAATTTCCTGAAATAAAATACAGTAAACAACATGAATTGATCAAATATCCTTATTAAAAAATATACTTGATATGCTGCCACTCTTAAAGAACTTCAGGAAAGTGATGAATAGTAACTATTGCGATATTTTCTTTATGAAAAATTAGGTATAAATAACTATGAAGCAGAGCAACGAAATCGATAAAAAATAGAATATCTACTTCGAATATAGAAAACGACTAACAGTAATTAGGGATCATCTGGGATTCCTAAAATGTGTTGATTTCGTTCAGGAATCGATGAAGTAGAGATATACTTCTGAATTACCTCAACATTTTTTTCCATCAGGAACACAAGAGCTACAACTTGGCTGGATGTCTACATAAAGAGATAATTTTCTGCCTGGAGGGACGCTTGAATCCAGCTCCACCATAAGGTAACGCTTTAAAAAAAATTTGCGAAACATATCCTTTATGAACTAATCACTTTGATTTAACAATATAAGATCTAAAAAAAGGATTCGTTTGGTTCATGCTTTGATATATTTAATAAAAAATTCAGAACAAATAAAAAAATTGAACGTTTTTTTTTTGTATTTTCAACAACTAATTTTGATTTTACCTTCGAATTGCAAGGATCATAAGTGTTTGTGTTCCGAAAACTAGACTGAAACTAAAACACTGATAAAACTTACCAGGTGTTGGCTATATGCACATCAGTTTTTGAAAATTAAAATCCACATTAAAACAAGAAGGGCTTAAATTTTCAATAGTATTGAAATTTTCTTATAATTGGATCTCCAAAAGAATTTTTGAATAGAAATAGGTCAAAAATTGGATCGGATTTTCTAAACAAAATAATGCTGCGCAAGACTGCATTCAAAACGAAACTAAACTATACGTTTTTGATTTAACAATGAGCATTAAAAAAATTTATTTTCACTGATCTGAGGATCATCTTATTTTTAAAATTGAGCTGAAAATGGCATGGTACTTTATACATTTTAGATATTTTTTGGAGAATGAAATTGTTGATTGTTAGTGAATGCTGTTAAACCGACGAATCCAATTGCGTTCAAAACTAATTAAAATAGTAACATATTTTCCATAAACTCATAAGATTATAATAAATAACCAAATAAGTTCAGTAACAAAAAGTGTAGAGTAAATAATTAGGTGGAGAAGATACTATTTCTATGTTTCATTTTATTTGAATCAAAGAAGTGGTCTAAGGAGCTAAACTGCATGATACCGTTTTTCTTTTGCTAGCGAATCAAAGAATTGAAGTATAAGTTTGAGGTTCTTTTAGTAAGAGCAAACATTCAATGGTTTCTGAAGAGAGGAGTAGAGTTCCAGAACAGAAGTTCATTGCAACGAAGAGTGTTTATGAGATGCTAAAACAGCTTACAAACAAGAGATTCGTAAGAAATCAATCAAAATCGATTCAATCAATCAATTGTTGATAAAAAAAGATAATTAATTGATTTGTCAATATATATTCTTTCTGCAAACCAACGTAAAACCCCTTCACCCAGGCATTTTGTATTGAGATATATGAGATAATCTTTGAAGTCTCTATCCCGCTAATCCTTTTACACCCTGTTACATCCCAACTATTCAAAACAAAATATTTCCAAATATTTTCCTTCAATTCAAACATTAACACCACTTAATTGTCAACCGACTGCATATGCTAATCCATGGATTACACAAGAATTCAATAACGAAAGATTAAATCCTTTTACCGTAAAACCGTACGAAATCCCATACAAAAACACCCATTTAACTTTTAAACTTCACATTCCGTTCAAGAGTCACAATTCAAAGACATGCAGGTATTTGTTTTAATAGCTGTTCAATCCTTTCCACCGTCTATCAGATGGAAAGAAGTTTACAACAGTTGTTATCCTTGCAATAAGATATATATGACCAGTTTGACGAATCTGCATTTCTCCAAAAGAATGAAAGTCGACGAGGGTCAATTACATTTATGGTCATCACTAAAAATGTTTATTGAAGGATCTAGCCGTCGTCGAGCCGATGTTCTAAGAAATGGATATTTAGATTTATGAGGTTGTTTGTAGGTAGATTGCGATTCGGTAGAGAGGATGTTTATGGCTGGTAAGGTATTAGAGATGTTGAGAAAGTCTGTTGTGTTAGGGAATTGCGAAAATTCTTGTTAGACACTATATTTGGTTGTAAGCAATGAAATTTCCGAGGGTAGTTTTGCAGATGCTTTGAGTTCAATAAACTTTAGTTTATGTTATTGTTGCTTGCCTTGCGCTTTTACGCGAAAAATGGTAAAAAGTACCTCGCATTCAATATTTTTTTCGGCACACAATATTTAATTTTGAACATTTATTTGCACAACTCATTTCCGTTTTTTAAATAAATAAAATAAAATAAATAAATAAGATAAAAATATCCTCTATGGCAAATGTACGTTGATACTCGTAAAAGAAAAGTAGGTCCATTGTAAACGGACACCTTCATTTGGCAGACATTTTTTCGGGTTTCGACAGGCTTCAGTGTCCGGTTATGAGAGAATCGTCCACTATAGCATTGGTGGACATGTTTTCAGATCCTTTCAGTATCTGCTTATAACATTGAATTCTATGTTAATTTCAAATATTATTTAAACTATGAACGTTTTTACTTCTTTTCAAATGTTAACTTATTTTTAAAAATATATTTTTCATCTTCGCCGAATATTTTTCAAACAAAGCCAATGAAATTTTAATGAACTTCTTAAAACAACTCGAATTCCATATTAAAGGTAGCAACAGAGCCCCATTTCCTGACTTATAGGGTGAATTGGGAAGCTACCCAAAAACGCCAAGTGCTATGATATACTACGATATAACTAATCTTTAATATTCTAGAGTTTTTCGAGTAGTTTTTTTTTTAAAGAAAGTCCACTAGAGCACAAGGACCAAGCCAATCTTTCAGTTTTTTTGCAAATATTTTCTAGTAGTCCTTAAGGGAAACTAGATTCAAATATTTAAGGATCTGTAAAGCTAAATCATCCTTTTTTAAAGAAAAATACTTTAGTAATTTTTAAGAAAAACATGCTCAAAAAACAGAACAACTTTTTTAGATTTTATCTTCAAGTTTCCTGTTCGAAACAGCAAGCAGAAAACATGAGAAAAGAAAGATTTTTCTATCCCTTGAGTTGAACAGGATATGAGAGGAAAATTACAATGAGTTTGTAAATTAATTCACGAAAACCGATCATTCTCGAAATAAATTTCAATTGCACAATGAACTGTGGACCAAAGATATTTTAAGGCGACGCTCGAAAGAAGAAAAGATTTAACCGGCATTTTTTGTTAAAATTGAGATATAAGGATATTTAAAGTAGCTGTTTTATGCTTCGATTAACTAACAAACTAACTAAATTCTGCTTGTATCAAATTTGTGGAGGTTAATTTAATCATAATGATAAGTGAAGCAGAGTCTCTGTATTGCATTTGCCAACTTGAAACGCTCATCTGTGCACTTTGCAGATCGTCCTTCATGTCTTTTCAATTTTGCATGCCTCGATATTTATGTATATGTAGGAAAACATAACTTTGTTACTATTTCTAGTATAAACACTCCTTACAAAAGTTTAAGACTAAGGAATCCTTACTAGAGTTTTCTAGGTTCCCAGGAAAAGCTTCTACTCAAGATCTTTTTGTTGCGATTCAGAAAATCTCGTTGAAATTCAAATCGGCACTAATTTTATTTATTTTATATTATTTCATTGTAACTTCCATATAATCTCGAAAATAAAATGTCTACTTATGAAAAATAGAATGGGGAATAATGCAAAATAAAGTGCAAGTATGCAACTTTGGAGGCACTGAAATAATTATATCCAAGTCAGAGGAGGCTCCTAGCAGCAAACATTATGAAAGATCACACTATCATACAAACAAATCTAAAAGTATTCCTGAAGCATTTTTTTCTTGATTAAAATTGGTATGCCTAGTCGGAAAACTACGTTACATGTTTGAATTTAACAATCCTGGAATTCGGAGCAAGACTTCTCGGTAAAACTAATAAAAGATGTGTGTTAGCTTATACATACATCCTAAATGGTGAAGTTGTGGCGACTTCTTCTTCACTATTACATGTCTTTTGTATTTAATTCAGAGGTCCCCATTCTAGTGAGAAAAGTTGCTCATTATTCAAAAACCGATACTCATTTCTGATTAGTGATAAGAACCTGTGAATAACATCAAGGATGTTTTTATCAGACAGTAGTATGTACTTAAAAAGATGATATGCTATTCAAACTTCCATCGGTCAGGATATTTTTGATATACATCTTAAGAAGTTGAACCACTAAAGTCTTCGATAAAACCAACTGCTTCACAAGTAAGGAAAATTCTTATCGTACCAAATAAAATAGGTCCAATATTGAAAGATTGTTCTTTAGGTCTGTGGTGAGTTCTCTACCAAAATATTGATTTGGACCATAATGAAAAATAATACGTCTATAATTACCTTGAAATGGATATCCATTGAAACAGGCTCTATGATGCATTGTACCAAAATTGGTAACGGTCATTTTTATTTATCCCGTCTAATAGCGTGCAGATCTCCGTTTGACACCTCAAATGTGTGATTTTAATAACACTTGGTTGCCGATTCACTCAAAAACTTACACCTATATAACATCCTTTAGGTGTCAAAAAAAACGGCCGCTAAGTGTACTTAGCTCTATCAACTGATACTAGTTGGCCAAAAACCACTTTATATACGTCTCTGAACCAGTTCACACATGAGTTTCACACTATAATCCTTTTTGGAATTGTTGTCAAATTTTTGACAAAATATTCACTCTCCGAAAACGGACTCAACAACAAACAGCACAACTACCTATAGCAAATTCACTTTCAAAAAGTATCTAAGAATGCAAGATCCGTTGGAAGATTTTCAGAAAACTTCTAATTCCGATCACGTCAGAGTGACTTTCCACACTGATTCCGCAGCGACTGGATCTTCAAGATCTCAACTTGACTTGTCTCACCTCGACGTGGGCCATCAATCATTTCGTCGGCATCCGTGCCAGCACCGCCACGTACTTTAGATTGAAGATAGTCGAGGAGGCAGTCGCAACTTTGGTGCCTCGGCCAATGACTTGAGAAATCCGATTCTTGGCGGTTATTGGTGAAGACCGCCTTCTTGCTACTTCGGCCGTTCCACGCTCAGCACACTATTATTAACACTAAATCTTCTACTCCGCCTCTAGATGCATTAGTTAATTTGATTCATTCGAACCGCCTTTTTTGAATTAGCCACGGATGTATCCCCACCACCATCACCATCTTTGGTTGGGGGAGTGGTAGATGCAAGGTATATAAACTACATTGGTATGATCTGTTGTTACGTCATCCGGCGGGGAGGGCGTGGCCAAATATACCCAAGTGAGATTTCATGCACACTTTGAATGAAGCCAATTTTTTCTTTTTCCGACTGGGAATGTAGTTCTTGCGAATATGTCATTGTTTTGTCATTTTCTACCAAGAGAATAGTGCTATCTAGCATAGTTAGAAAGTGATGAGTGTATATAACTGTATATAATATATAAATCAAATATAATTTTCAGAGACTTCACTCAAATTGTATAGCGACACTTTGGATCATTTTACGTTTTTCAACATCACTTCCAAACTACGCTATATAAAATTATGCTCTTGATGCGGTGTTTATTATAGAGAATTTTGAAATCCTTTATTAGTTGTCGAATAAAATTTGTTGTAACTGTTATTGGTTTGGCGATGAATGCCCTGAAAGTCGAACAGTTACAATCCTACTTTTATTGTTAAAAATTGATTCTATTGTCTTGCTAACTAACTAGATGAAAACAACTGACACGCTCAATTGATTTGATATTTCTCTCCGCTTCATTTTATAGCATGTAATTTTAACACTAGCTCTGGTATGTAGCATTTACCATTGTTTAGATGTCTATTGTGAAATATATAATGAGGTGAACAGGGCTGCCCAAATATTTTTCAATCTATTTTTTAAACAGGATGGCAGCACTACTGGGCGTGTATGTGCGATGTTACGTCACTCGGCGCCGAATCCTAGGGCAATAAATCATACCTATTCTGGTTTATATACCTTGGGTAGATGCTTGGTTCGCGGCACTAGCTGTGGAAATTTGTGGCTTAGCTGGATGGGAATTGGGTGGCTGGCAAAGAGAAAGGCTACCTGTCATTTGGAAACCAGGACTACCTGTTTCTGTTTTTGCGAGGAGTCGATGGTGAAAACGCACACCAGTTTGCCGTGGAATCCATCAATGAACTCGGCTTGCGATTATCTCGGAATTTTCATTCATAAGTTTAGCACTGGGTTTGACAACTTCGAACTGGGAGATGCAGACGAAGTAGCTTCATCTTGTTCGGATTTCAGACCCCGTGCGCTAGGTCCAAGTGATGGGGAGGCTGCTCTAGTGTTGGGCAGCAATTAAGGTCGAGTGGTTCAATTAGCACAATGAAAATTATGGGTCAGTGAGTTAAATCGAATCAAATTCAAATTAAAAATCAGTCATACCTCCTTAAATGATGTTTTCCAGGAGTTTGATTTGATCTTTGATACAAGAGTCGAGATTTTTGTGGTCTCACCCATAGTTGCATCTACGTTTCGTATAGCGCAGGGCAGAAATATTTGGTTTAATTCGTTTGAACGCTTCGATAGTTTGATTCGATGTGCTGCTGTGAATGAACGAGTTAGAGAAATGATGATTCAATTAGAATACAAATGTATCTACGATAAAAGTTACATATTTGTTGCAGATACAATGCCTTGATTCAGTTTGTTTGGTTACATGCATGAAATCGTACGGTTTGATTTCAATATTCAATTAATTGAACTGATATGATGATTTTCGATATGGTTCAAGGACCACATACAGTGAGATAGAAGCCTGAATTTCACATTAATTGCTAACTAGTTATTCACTTAATTTTTATATAAATGTCCTTATTATTATGTATATATAAATTGATGAAGTATGTTTTGCAAACCTGTTTACGAAAGCTGATTTTTAGCATAATTTAATTGTTTTTTTAGCGAAAACGGATTAATACAATAATGATGGTTTAATGGTGCTTCAATTAACTCCGAGCTCAATTTTTAATTTTGGGATCGATGAGAAAACTTTTTGTAAAAATAAAGCGAAAACTAAGCAGAAATTTATCTTGAAATAAAAGAAACTTGAAATACATTAAAAATGCAATGCTTAAATGGAAGAAACAAGGATATAAATAACGTTTATCTATTTGAAACTGCTATAGAATGATTTCTAGAAGAATAATTTACAATTTACTTATCTTTTACAAGTGCCATCGATTCAATTTTTTCCGTGAAAATTACCACAAAAATCTAGTATAAATTTGGGAGAAAACAGTTTCAATGAAAATGCGTTTCGAAATTTTATATTTAAGCTTTGAGAAATTTTATGTTTGAGCTTTGAGACACAATATTTTCATCTATTTAAAAATATCTTTCAAATGAATACATCACGAATAAATCAAAAGCCAAAATGTTTTTTGAATGAAGAAAATTAAACGAAACATATGAGAATCAACCTTAAAATTATAAAATACACTCTTTTTAACGGAGACTATATATATATATATATATATATATATATATATATATCATATTTATAGAAAGAATTGTAAAATAATATTTCCATTGATTGCTAGAAGTGGGAATCAGATGGAATCCGGACACAGTTGTACAACTGGCCCAGTATTCTGTTTGTGTCCTGAATTGTTATATTTCGGTAATGGCTCCAAGCGTTGGGCCACTGCCGATCACCAGTGCTGGCCCAGTGCCAATTTACAGCACTGGACCAGCACTCAAATGCAGATTGTTTGCTGCTGGTTGTATTTGCACTGTTTTTACCGCATATTTTTTCGCAATAGGCAAAGAAGGTGTGTGAAAGTTGCGGCATACTAAATATTTGCCTTACAAAGCATCTTAATGTGAGTCATACTTTTCAAGATATTGAAAAATTAAGTGTTCGTCTTCTTTTCAAAATTGCGGCCATATCCATCACTATTCGAAGAACTTGCACATTATTTCCGTATGTCGAATATCTATTGTATCAAAGCATGTCATAATAAAGCGGCATAAATGACTTTTTTTCTTTGCTGCGCAGACTGAGTTTTTTTTGCAGTAATGACTCCAAGCACTGGGCCAGTGCCGATCGCCAGTGCCGGCCCAGTGTTGGGGATTGACACTGGATTAGCACTCACTCAGCACTGGCAGCTGACCGTTGGCTGCTTTTCGTTGTATGCCGAGGCTTGGCCAACGCCTGGCGTTGTTTCCACTACTGCCAAACCCTGTTCGGGAAGCTTTTTTGGAATAAATCTAATTTTTTGGGATTTTTTTTTATTATACTAAAAGCTGCTTATGTAAATTTATGGAAAATTTGATAAATCCATACGAACGTTAAAGCGCTTTGATTGATACCTTAACGAAGTCAATGTGTTTGGATCGCGATATATTTGTTCAGCTAGATAAAAGGTAACTAATTCTACCAAGCCCAAAAGCAAATCAATTTGTTTAAGATTATCATACAAAATTTAGATGCATATAATAAAAGATTAATTATAAAAATCATTTATGTTCCTGAACAGAAGGGATACCAGGACATATTTCATTAAAAAATATTTGGTTTTCGTACACGTGTCAGATTATTTTGGAATTACACATATTAAATCAAATAAAAATTTTATGTTGAAAAGAAAAGCTAATTTTTCCATTGTATATTTTGTGAAAAGATTCAAATTAACAGATATCACATAAATTATCTTTTTAAAGAATTATTCATATGCATATTAGATATAACTTTGTAATTTAAGGATTTCGAGAACATATTTTGTACGTAAATGTCCTATAAAAAATCGAAAACTGAGTTTCATAGCCAGAATTTTCTAGGTGCGTCCACTGTTAGCAATTTATTTGTATTCTGCATGGATTTTAAACAAAAGTGAGATAACAGTGGTATTTGTGTCAAAAATATTGAGAATATTTCATCCTTATAATATTAGATTCTTATTATATTAAGCGTTATTCTACACATGCACATAGTGTATTTACCATTTTACCATTTGTATGTGAAAAGGATACCCTCTGCAATCCGATTGCAGGTATTAAACTAATAACAGGTAATATGCATAAATCAATAAGAGCTTATAATCGATTACACATTTGCTTAAAGCAAACATAATCTAAAACATTAAAACATAAAAACGAAAACTAACTATAAAGAAAAGTGAAAAAAATGTTGTAATAAAAATTCGTGCTATTTGAGTTCTTCTAAAGGACACATTATATTATAATGACTATCAATTAGGAATTTTACCTTCAAGGATGTATATTATATCTACTGTTCAAATAAAGCATACCGACTTCGTGTAAAAAGAAAAAGGAAAAAAATTATATTATTATCGTATGAAAGTGATACTTTTCATCAAGTCTGATAGGTGCTTAAAATATACGAGAATAGGTTTTTCGTATGATAATTTGAATAAAAGTTTTTTTTCTTATTGATTTTTTCGGCATTCATGTTTCAGACAATATTTCAATATTTTAAATACATTTTAAGGATTATTTTTGAAAATATCCTGAACATACATTTATTTATAAGTACGGAACATAATAGTGCAACATTTCAAAAGTCTTTTGTGAAATTTTTGTGCAAACATATTGTGAATCGAGTCACTTGGATTATCTGTTGACTAAACCCAAAAAGATTTCGTTAGTTTATGAGTTTTCCAAGGTAACATCATCTAGTTTGTTTTATTTTATTGAAAAAAAAAGAAAAACTGAGGCGAACTTTTTGAATTTATAAAAATTTGTTGATAAAAGTTGGCGAATTTGTTCCTTTAAAGTAAATCATAATTATAAAAAATACAAAATCACGATGTCGTTACCTTGTGATTTATGTATAAAGTAAATGTGCGAAATTTGCGAAGGGTTGGATAATTAGTTTTTGAAATACAGGTATCACCGATTTCGAAAAAAATAAATCTGAGAGAAAGGTGTTTAAAAATTGATAATAATAGCAAAATTGGTTTAAGAGCATATGTTTAAAATGGCTATGTCTCCGTCAGCTTTGGCCTGATCAATCTCTCACTTTAATTGTACTATTAAATTAAACAATAATGCAAAATAAAAATCCTACCCCCTTAAGCTGATTGTTTATGATTCTTATTCAGTAGTTAGTATCAAAAAACCACCTTTTTCTGCAACTTCTTGATCCTCATCTGACCGGAAATCAATGTTTCACCAATAAAAATCCTCCCGAAGAAGATACATGCCAACGTAGTTGCCCAAAGTGTCTGAGATACGTTCGGTGGCCACCGAAAAAATTCCCATCCATCTGCCGCTCCACTAGTTATCCGATTGTTGAACAGCACAGTGGGCAATTATTTGCTAAAATAGCATTTGATTTATTTACACAATAGTTTTCGCCGCGATCCACCGCCACCGCCCGGGCAAGAACTTCACGCCTTCATAGCTACAACGAAACGGATTTTCACAGTCGTCCATGATACAATCCAATCTACCTTGAGAATTTATGTAGCTGAGAGGTTCTCATAACGACCGCAAATTGATTTCGACAATGATAAAATTTTCAACGGTCGCTTGAATCCTGCGCGGCAAAATCGACCATTCAAACGCACAATAATTCACCTCTGATAATTGAGGCATCATAACGCGCCACACATTCACACATGGCGCGTTGGAGCCGCGGCGGGATAATCAGCTCATATGGATTTTCCGTCGTTTGTGGCGGGCGAGAGTGTTCGCTTGGAAATTGCTACCTTTTGTTGACGATTTTCATGGAGCCGAGGGATCAATTGTGCTGACGGACGATGGCTACCACTCCGAATGGGGAGCGCAATTGTTTGCGGCCAATGAGCCCAAGAAATATCAATGCAATATGGAATGGAATCGTCCGCGACATGTGCAACTCGTATTTGTCTAATGTGGTTCTTTGGAAGGCATTGCGACAGCAAGGACAACCACAAAGTGTGCCACACCAGACGTTTTTTTCAATCGAGTGGGACAATGGACCACGTCGCATAAAGTCCATTTTGTTGGTTAGCTCTCGATGATTCCGTTTAAAAAGCTGGAAAACGATTATCTAGAAGTTAAGTGGTTGTATCCTTTTTGTAAGAGTCTGACTTGTTGTAAACCTCACCAATAATTACCGCTTCAGCAGCAAAGAAAGCGAGCAACATTGGATATACCGTTTCAATGTCGGATGATTTTGGACATCCATGGATAGTGGAGAACCAAGGGTGGCATGGTATTTCGTAGCCTTCACTTTGGCTCGTCAACTATGAATTTCTGTATGAAATTTTCAACAAAAATGGATATCATCAAGAATAGGTCATCATCGAACAATTTTGTAGTAGTTTTTCCGTGCATCACACTCTAAACTAGACTTGAGAGAAATGTGCACAGAGTTTGCGGTATTCTTTCGTAAATTTAAGGAGGAGACTCTAAAGTAGTAAAAACTAATGAAAGAAATAGTAACAATTCAACTTCAAAGGATTTTTTGAAATCATTGTAAAAACTCCTCACGACATAACGATCTTTCAGAACTAGAAGCAAATTAAGTCAATTGAAGTAAATAACGGGTTTCCATGATGTTAGCAGTGATGACCAGAATCTAGTAGTAGTATTCTTCATTTAGAATCAATTTGCATGCTTTCTGTTTCAAAAAAAATGTGGTCTACACCCTTACCCTTACGGCCCACACGACTAACTTCCCAGTGGGGTGAATAAAAAAGCTATGATTGGATTTTAATAGTACTTACTATTATTATTAATTATTATTATTCTAAATTATTATATTTTTTTAATGATTTTTATCATTTTTTCTATCTGCCCATTATAGCTTTGGTACAGGAAGATGCTTCCGCCACCAAAGTCTCAACCTGTACGTCCTCGTCCTCCTCTATTGTATTTGCAATATCAAATAACAACTAATAGCATTTGATTATTATTAACAATATTAAATATTAAATTGTTTATAACAATGCCTAATTAAATATCTGCACTACCGTCACTACTGCCATTCTCTCAAACCCGAATATATAACTTTGAAATTTTATAAATTAAACTTGATTTGTTTCTAACTATTTTTTAAACAACATTTTTGGTAGTTTACCTTCCTTTACGGAGGTTCTAACGAAAAGTGAGCTCAGAAAAAGCGTACCGAACGAAAAAGCGAACGGAAGTTTGTCTTAAAATTCAAAGTGAGCACAAAACATAGCAAGGCTGTGCAAATATAAGAGGCTGGTTCAGTGAGCAGAGCACCCGACTTTTGCTCCCCAGGTAGAGGGTTCAAATCCCATATACCTCTGTTTTTTTACTTTAAGTTACTTTGTGTGAATGAAAGCGATAATTTTTTCATTTTCGTCATATTATATGTATCCCAGATTTTTGAATTTGTCACATTAATTCCCGAATTTTTCCTGCATTTATCTTTATACAAATTTTTAACCTTTACATAATTATTTGCAAACCGTAGCTAATCTACCCACCGGACACTCCCATAGTGCCAAACTGCTTTTTTACAACATCGAGCAAAATTTTGCTAAAACACACAATAATAAAAATTTTACTACGAAGATAAATATTACTGTGAAAATGTTTAGATAATTCAATAATTTCAAAATTAAGCAATTTTTTTTGTTTTCTCTCTCAGTTTTTTCATTCTCAATAAAAAACGGCTGAGCACCACACGTCAATATCATCTTAAGTTCTTGAGATAATTGAGACGAAAAATAATTCCGAACGCACATACGCACCTACGTACATACACACATACTCTCTAAAAATGATGGATTTGGATTCTTGAGGCCTAAAAACGTGGAGATATGCCAAAATTTGGGATTTGCAAAATCGACCCTATGATAATAACTTACCACTGGGAACTTGCAAGTAAAAAATCGAAAAAGGACTTTATTTATGCTTTTTGGCACGTTTTCCCGTAAAAATTGTAAAATTTCTTTTAATACGTTTTGGAGATACTTCTGAATTTATACTTTTGTATTGTAGTTTACGCAGCGCATGGAAGTTACAAATCAATATGGAAATCTATCGCAACTACCCTTAGAATCACCATCCTGTTTAACGGAACTCAAAAAAACACCTTGATCATATTATTGAACAGTTTCGACAATTAAAAATCTCCTTCTTTGCAAAACAAGACTGTATTATCTCCTACAAGCTTAAATCCTTAATACATTTTTAAAAATTTACACATTGAACAAATGAAAACAACGAAACTAGACATAAATGGGAGAAAAAACGACTACAATATGAGAAACGCAAATGAAATTTTAATAAAATTTGCTAGGACAGAGCGCCTGAGGATGGATCCGATTAACGCCGCATCAAATTTTTACAATAAGCTACCTCAAACTATAAAAGAAGCGCGTAACATAATGACATTTAAAATCATGCTACGTAAACATTTACTGAAAATTCAATTTGAATAATTAAGAACGGTAATGTTTTTTTATTATCTTTTTTTTAATTTCAATTTTAATTTTTAATTTAATTTTAATTTTTTTCCTTTTTTTTTCCTTTTTCCTTTATATATATATATATATATATATATATATATATATATATATATATATATATATATATCTTTTTTTTAAGAACGCTAATATTTTTTTCCTGCTACAAATGTGAAACAAAATTAGATATATTGAACTCTGAATAAAACTTTTGAGATACTGGTACTATCCCTTATACCGATATACATCGTCTGGGAAGTACTATTTAAATGAACAAGCTTTCAGGAAATAAATTGCACACGGACAGTGCAAGCAACGAATTATGGAGTAAAGATTTTTTGGAGGAAACGGAGGTGGTTTTAGTCGGTAGAAATCCGACATGCCGAGAAGCAGGAGCAACTCGGTATCTTTTGAAGATTTCCATCTCCCAACGACGAAAAAAAAAAAACTTTTTTAACTCACAATTAGCCATTCTCATGCTATAAAGGACTGGACTAATGCTTGGTTTGAGCTGCAGCATTATTGATGGTGATGACAACTGGATAATTTTAATATACAAATATTATAGTATGAATTAAGAAACGGTTTATTTATTTATTATCCACACATAAGCAAGAAGCCAAAATGATTTCAAATGGAAAAATAAATTAAAACTTAGTTTAAGGTACACCCTTGCAAAGTTTATCTCAAAGGATCGAGACCAAAACTTTTATATAACAAAAACTATCCAATCAACAATATCGGAATTTTGTATAACTGTAGTTAAAATAATTGAATAAGTTTTTCTTATGTCTCACATTCCAGCGATTTGCGATTCGGTTAGATTTAGGAAAAAACACATCATTGATTGGCAAAATAGTATCTTTAGAATCTGAGACGACAAATACGACACTCAAAAAGAAAATTCAGTGGAAAAAACTTCATGAGTTTACTTCTAAGAGCTCATGTCCTCTGCCCATGTAGCATATATATTTTTTCCCAAAGATTTCAACATACTGTTCGGAAATTTCAATTCCGTCAAACAAATAGTTTTGCCTTCAAAAATTTTGAAAATTCGCTTCTTACAAGTTTCCTAAATGGACCTGTCCCTTTAAGGGCTTGATCCAATTGATTTGAAAATCCATATTAAATTAATCTCTTGGTGCATTACTTTTAAAATATTGCGAACGTTTTCCATATATCATAATCTTGGTTTGTCGCCTCATTTTCTTCTTTGAAATTTAAAAATAAAAAAAAAATGGAAGATTAAATTTGGAGAGAAAAAAACTCACCCTTAACATATTTATGATTTTTTCTAATGATAATTTCTTTGCAAATTATTCACGGCATTTTAGGTCATAATTTGGATCCTTCGTTGAACTTAAACTATCGTACGGAAAACTTCACCAATACATAGATCCCTTTAATCCCAAACCCCAACCAAAAACCCTAATATTGGTCAGTCATTGCCACTTTTACTCCTCTCTATCATCATATCCGCTTTAAATTAAGTGGAAAAAGACTCGAATTGTAATCGTAGTCCGTCTGGTCAGCGCTAAGGAAGTCGAAACAGACCATTGAGCTTAAGCAATTCCCTTCGACCGGAAGGTACAGAAGTGTAGAAGAAAAATAGAAGAAATTCCATTATCGAAAAAGTGTCTGACCTGACAGAGCAGAAAATCCAATTCCCTACACTGAATCGATTCCATTGAGACGCTCAGACGACGGACCATAGACGAGGATGCGGTCCATCTTATCGAGGCTACTATGCGATTCTTTGTAGGGATAGTGGCCCTTGCCCACATTCCATCTATCAAGGACGTCACCTCCATCAGCGAGCCAATCGGCTAGACAATTTTCCTGTTCACTTTGTAATCCATCTTGTTCGGGGTGTAGGGTTGGTTGCTAGTGTGATACAAGAGATTAGTGTTTGTTAGTAAATTAAGTTGGATATCGACGGAGGGTTCAGATAAGAATCAGGATTGGTATTAATATAGACGTTGTTCATACCGGTGGTCACTACTTCCTAACCGTATCAAATGATTCGATAATAGAATTGTTTTCATAAGTATTCTACAGGTTTTTGGAAATTTCGTTTGAAATAACATTATTACTAAAAATATAAGCAAAAAATGTGTGTGAAAAAGTAAAAATTACATAAAATATAATGTTTTCATACCATTTATTATTGTTTTCTTCTTGTGTATTGAAATAGTCGTTATAAATAAACGAAGCGTTTTATTGAAAGAAGGCATATACAGTCAAACCTGTCTAATTGGACCACTGATGGGATCGATTAAAACTGGTCCGATTAGCAAGTGGTCCGACTACAAAGGGTAACGATGAAGAACATAGTATTAAGAAAGTTACACGCAATATGCTACATACATATGTATATATTTTATTCTTCTTTATAAGTACATACATGGAAAAAAATTTAAAGCAACAATTCAGATATTATGTGTATCGGTTCAAAAAAAATCAGTTATTTTTTTCCTGGAAAATTCAGTTGGTTCGATTGTGAACGGTTTCATTCCATCATTTCAATCAAATCGAGTGCCGTTTCCATGGTTATGGTCCAATTGTGGAGATTTGCATATGGTTGGTCCAATTTAGGAGGTTTTCCAAATACCACTCTAGCCAAATGGTGTCTTCAAGTCGTGTTCCATGGTCCAATTAGAAGGTGGTTCGTTTATAAAGGTAATTTTGTATGGAAAACCAAATAAAATTGGGCAGGGGTGGTTCAATTAGAAGGTGGTCCGATTAGCAGGTTTGACTGTATATCATTTAAAAAATTTACAAATTAGATGTTGTAAATGTTATTTAAGTACTTCGCCCAAAAATTAAATTAAAGATCAGTCAAATTTTCAATCCAAAAGCTGGTCATGATCAAACGTAGATACTTTTTTAATACAGGAGCTCTTATCAAGCAAAATCTCCTTTTATGCTCTGATTTGAAGTAATGAACCACTGAATATTTAGCAACTAATATTTTTCCGTTCAGAACAAAGACAATATCTTATTCATCAAATCGGAAGTACTTAATTGACTTTAGAGCCGAAATAGCATTCTTTATCGCAACTAATATGAAACACTGACCAGCAATAGCTTTTCATTTCAGCCAAATAGTCACTTATTTAGTGAATCTAATCTTTTCACTTAATACCTTAACATGTTCACTACCTCACAAAATATCTTTTGCTAGTATACCAAACGATATTCACTCAAATCTAGTAAATTTCAATTTATGTCAGCTTTTACAAGTGGAAGCACCAAATGGACCAACCAACAGCAAACGGAACCAATCATTTACGCTTCTTATCCTTCAGCACTACAGGATAGCATCGTTCTCAAGGTTATCTCCACATCTTTGACCATTTAGTAAAAATAGATACTACCAAAAACCTTTTCAAGCACCACCCAATACGAGTTCCTGTTCGGTGACCGAATTGTTTCCAAATATTTTGCAGCGCTCCTTAAAACATTATCGCTTAGCGGGCGGCGCTTGTCCTTCACACTTGCCAGTACTGAAATTTCAACACGACAACACAACAGTTGTAAATTATATACCGAAGACATGTAAGCATTTTCGTTTGTCGGCCAACAAAAGAAATCTTTCTTATGACCCAATGATCGGAGTTGAAGAGCTCACAAGTAACAGACGTGATGACTTCTAGAGGGTTAACATTTTGATGGATATCACGTCCATATGGTACGAATGATAATCCTCTAATTTGAGTGTCCTTATTTTGAAATATTTGATGAATATGGCTACAAGCATTTTTTGTGGTTTGAACTCGCGCTTCAAATGATGTTCGTCAAAAGTGGTGGATGGGCGGTCGAGAACAGTTTTCCAAAGAAAAAAATTATTGTAGGCTTTAGCCGTTAGGCGGTGTATTTGTATCTGCGTCGTGTGAACAAGATTAATGATAAATTTCACGGCACAACTGCGATACGGCAATTAATTAAGAAACCTCGAAGAAGTGCCACTCACGAACTACGGATTGAAGCCAGGCTGGGCAGTAACGGCTTGACAAACTTTACATTAAGTGGAAATGGGATTTTTTCTCTCGGCATGGACATTTGTGGAAGGAAGGTACAAAGGTTTATGTGTAATTGATGTTGGTTTTCGATTTGAAAAGAAATACAAAGATAATTATTCGTTTGTAATTAGAAAAGTCAATTTTAATTTATTGTAGTTTGGATATGTGAATATGTTTGGTTCTGCCGATTTTTCAGTTGGCGGGAATGAAGTGGTAATCGGTATTGATTACTATTTGTTTTAAGACTGTCGTTGTTTGTTTAATCTGAAAATGTTTTTGGTCGTTTGTTGACTCCATCTGAAAAAAATAGACAGTCTTCAGAACGTGGGAAGATAGCTCCACTAGGAAGAACTCTACATTTATAAGCAGCTCCAATGCATATACAGGTCTTGTGCTACCTCGGATGGCTTCTGCAAGTTTTAACCTTCAATGCCCTCCGTTCATTCCAGAGTAATATAACTATCTAAAACAAATGATGCACCAATCCCACGTCCGAACTTTGCATTCAGTTTTGCTGGATTCACCAACCAAATATATTTTCAGCATTGAGTTGCATACAACATGTTTTCATTGCAATACCACATAAATGTTTTATCATTCACACACAAGTCCTTTCCAATATTTGCTATTGAGCGAGGGACAGAAAAACGAACAATAATTCCAAACCATTTTCATATTAAACGCGGTCAAGCGTACAATGCAACTGCGAGAGGAGTAAATTGAATACAGCCGCCATTAAAAGCGTTACATGTATTTACAAAAAAAAAAGCCAAACCATTTCATACAAAAAAACAACTATTAATTGCCTCCGAGTGTTCACTATTGTTATTATGCAAACAGCAATTTGCAAGTGGTTTTTCTTGGGAGGCAATTTAAACTTGAGGCGAATTCAATCATTGTTTGATTTTTTTTATTGGACCACTAATTTCCGTTGCCATGAAAACAAAATGCTCCCGCCGAAAAACACTCTCTCTAGCACAATAGGCGAAAGTTTTATTGGATAACCGACATTTTCAGAAATACTTAACTGCCGGAATGGCCCCCGTTCAAGACAAAATGACTTCCGGTTTGGAGTTTCACTCACAATCCGGGCCGGGTCCAAGAGCCGGAGCTTGCCGAGCCGCGCGGCGAGGAACTCCTAACTTCCAACCCCCAGTGATTTGGACGAAACTCCGTAAGGTCAATATTGTGGCCACCGCAAAAACAAGCTGGGAACCTGGCCAAGAAACAACAATTATGGACGTGGTAGTGCCTGAAGATGAGCCTTGCCTGGAGGCCATCCATCGGCTACTGTCCGACCGGTCGGTCGGTCGGTTGGTCGATCAAGTCCACTCCATTCATTAAAACTTTGAAAAAGTGCAAAGTAATTTTCTAAGATAATTTTCGGTAGCGGACTTCTTGTGGATGCGATCCATCATCCCAGACACGACGGGGTCAGCAAAAAAGAAGTCTTCGAAATTGGAGTTCCCGAAAGATAGTGGCTGCGATGGGATTAGACGCAATTCAGGTTGGCTGAAGGTGGGAGGGGTGGGGATCGATTCACAGAACGATATATGGCAACTGTTCACACCATACGGTGTGATGAGGTCTAACCGGCAAAGAGCCCGAAACAGTGCTGGTTCAGGTGCCATCAAACTGTTGACTGACTTTCGGTATTCCATTTATGTTACCCATTCTCGCATCGAGAAAGGAGCAAGGAATGCTTTGTAGTTTCTATGGAAAAATAGTTTCAGATTTAATTGAATTGAGAAGCATTACAATCACATCAAAAATCATAGCATTTTAAAAGTAAGTTTTTCCCAGCAGTGGAAACAACGCCAAGCGTTGGCCAAGCCTCCGCGTACAATGAACGGTCAGCTGCCAGTGCTGACCCACTGTAGCGTGAGTGCTGGCCCAGTACTGCATTCGAATGCTGGCCCAATGCTAGGGATTGGCACTGGGCCAATACTGGCGATCGGCAATGGCCCAGTGCTTGAGGTCATTACTGTGAAACAAAAACTCAGCCTGCATTGAAAATTGTGTTGTGTTTATTGTAACATGGTTTGATGAATTAGATTTTCGAGATGCGGAAAAAGTTCTAGTCATACGAATAGTGGTGTGTATGGCCGCAATTTTGAAAAGAAGACGGACACTCAAACTTTTAATATCTCGAAAAGCGTGACTTGCAAGAAGATGTTATCTATGGCAGACATGAACAAAATTTAGTTTACCTTAAGTTTATCACACCTTATTTGTCCGTTGCAACGATAGCCGAAAAAAATGTGGTAGAAACTGTGCAAACAAAACCAGCAGCAAACAGTCTGCAACGAGTGCTGGCCCAGTGCAAGAAATAAACACTGGGCCAGTACTGGAAAATGGCACTGGACCAGTCACTTTCATCACAAAAAGTTTAAGAAATCAATTTTAGACAATTTTGTTCAGATTGAATTGCAG
This sequence comes from Oxycera nigricornis, assembly GCA_963942545.1. Lineage (NCBI taxonomy): Eukaryota > Metazoa > Arthropoda > Insecta > Diptera > Stratiomyidae > Oxycera > Oxycera nigricornis. The sequence continues at coordinate 110,468,373 of OZ012661.1, read as the reverse complement.
AACTGTTTATTGCTAGCTTATTTCCATCACTGGCCAAGTACTGGCCCAGTTATGCAACCGTGTTCGGGGAGACCTCTTTTTATTGGATAACTCCTGTAGATAAGATATGAAGTATCAAGGTTTTCATATGCTCTATAAAACTATTTAAAACACCCTTAAACTTTAAACATTGCCAATCTAGTTTAGTCTAGTCAGTTGTGCTTCTTGTAGTTTGGGTAAAGGGGTAGAAGATTCAAGGTTATAGGGCCGTAAACTCAAAATTTTACTGCCATTTTCAAAAGAACATCTACCTTCCACGAAAAAGTGGTGTATAGAACACTTAATTTTTCACAATCCTTAACTAGATTAATATGGCTTGGTTGCAATAATTAATGAATTAAAAGCTAAAAATGACTGGAAAAATATGGAACCCACAATTTTGAGGTCATAATTTTACCGTGGTTAACAAAGAACACGAAGAAACACTTGAATCATTTGGAAATTCATGATCAAAGGTTCAACATTTTCTTAGAACTAGATCGATTCCAGCCTTGGAATCCAGTTGCCATGATTCAGGATTCTACCTAATGAACTGATGCCAGGGTGTGATGCAGGAGCCTCACTAGCATCTGAAAATATGGTTAAATTCGTCCATTTTGTTGTCAGCTTCAATTTGATGAATGAATAATAACTCTTGTAGTTTAGTATCGCTTTGAGGTAAATTTATCTTTCTGCAGAATCCAATTTGTTTCACAAATTGAAGAAAACCAAAAGATTTTATCACAAAAAATTGAAATAAATTTTGAGCATCACTGAACCAACAATTTACACCCCGAAAAAAATAGCTAGACCTCTTGACCACGTTCATCTGCAACATCCAACGCCCTCCAAGTTCTGTTTCTGGATCTTTACCGACCGCAAGACACGTGAAGTCATTTCCAATCCCATTCCAGATTTCTCAGATCACGTTTGGGAGTATCTTCGGCCACAACTCGATTAATGATGATCAATGACAGGCAGGGCACCATCAGAAGCTCCATAATTTACACAATAACTAACATAGGTATACATCGTGTCTACCAAATCGATCCCGCACCAATGTTAATGTGAACCATCTTCAAAACACCAATGTATCTATGCCCGGTGATTGATGAATCTGGCGCACTGTAAAGTTGGTCCTGAGAAAAGTTGCTTTTCGGACGAATTCAAAAAGATGCGCTTGCTACTACTTATCAAATTTAAAAAAAATATCGTTGCGATATTTTCTCGGGTCCTGAAGTATCTGGAACTAGGGTACCGAAACCTATGTATCTATTTAGTTTTTTCGGTAAGATAGCGCCGTCCTTTCGCTCCAAATGTGCAGACACATGTGTTCAGTTTTGGTGGCACGGAAATCTTCGTTTTGAGGTGATAATGCCGCTAAAGATCAGGAGATGTTAATGTTTTTTTCGTCAGGAAAACCATAGTCCTGGCGCAACACTATCAAATTTGTAGCTAAAAATAGTTTTGTTGGCCGACGATGATTTATGAAATTTGAGATGTTTTATGCAATACGTTTGATCGTGCCGACATGTGAGACGAATTTCGAATTTTGTAAGGAAATTAGAAATCACATTGTTAGTAACTGCTGGTTTTGATTCATCGCATATGACTCTATGTGTTATGTATCTGATTAGAGACTTTTGCCATATAAAATTTTGATACCAAAGACGGAAACTTATGCTTTTGAGCTTTGTATGGAAAAACGAATAAAAATTAATGTTGATGTTGGAAATATAAAATTTTCATGCGAACAACAGATACAATTTAGATACAGTAACAAGTTCACAAAGAAATGTATTAGAGAAAATCTCAAATCTTCTAGTATAAGAATTGTCTTTAAAATTCATTGAAAAAAAAAATTTAACAGAAATTAAAAATAACAACACCAACAACTAAAAATAAAAGAAGTTTCAAAAATGTTTCGAAACCATCTCCTGAATTAGTCTAAATAATATTTTTACGATTCTAATTTTAAAAAACATCAAATAAATTTGGTATTTGGAAATAAAATAAAAAAAAATGAAATTTTTTCTAAAAACTGTTGATCGTAAATCTTAAAAATTAAATTTTTAAAAAGAGGTGTCTTGAAACAAATGATAAACATTTAAAAAAAGGCAGTAGGTACAGAAACTTATATTTCAAAAATAAAATATGGAATAAAATGCAAAAAAACAATGATTTTTGGCAATATTTATTCATGAAAGTACTAGCGGATAGAAATTGATAATTTGAATTGGAAACTTAAATATTTATAAAAAAATATTACAAGAAACGTGACTTTGCTGTCTTTTGGGAAAAATATTTTTGAAAAATTCCATAAATAATCTCAGACACTTTGGAAATAATTCGCTTGATTTGTTCCAGGAAGATCCTCCCATTTTCATCAGAGTACTTTTTTTCTACTGTGGCAAAGATGTGACGGTAAAATTTTTGAGAATTTCTGGTCTTTAGCACGTCCACAAGACATCGAGGACGACACTTTACTTTATGAATTTGTTAGTATTTCAAAATTGGCACAGCACTAAGGGACTAAAGCTTCCTACAAAAAATATGCTTCAAAATTTTTAGAATAAAGCAATCGTAGGAAGAAAAGCTTTAGGAACATCTTTCCAACATAATCGTGAAAAAGTTTCTGAGGCAAAGGAATTTTTCGAAATATTTTGCAACCAAGGAAATGATTTCGATTAGAAATATTTTTTTAGTAAGTAGGTACTACGCTTAATTTGCCTTGTTGATCACTGAATTTCGAGAGAATATAATTAAATATAATTTCTTCGTAATTTTCAATGATAAAAGCTTTTCGAAAACTTTTTATGCTGCTTTCGAAATTAATTGGGGTTTTAAGAAAGCATCGAATTATAACTGGGAACACAAAGTCAATGCAAAATTTTAAAAGAACTAATTTTCTTGGAAAATTTTTAATGTTTAAAGTAACTCTGATATAAACAAACAAAATGTTAAGAAGCGAATGATTTGGAGTATGATTTTCGAAAGGAGTTTTGGTGAAGAGAATTGTTAAAACATTTTTTGGATTTTCGGTTGAAATTTTCATCTTCACATAATTATTGGATTTAAGTCCATGCAAAAATTTCGCAATAAAAACTTTAAATTTTCTGAAGAAATTTTCGGAAAATTTAATATTAAAAACTTTTTAATATAAAAAATGCTTATAAACGTATTCAACGCAATGGCATATGTTTCATAAAATGATCTTTAGATAGTAAAAAAAAATTCCAAAAATATTCATCTTTTTTGAATTTAAATCTATTTATACAAATGTCACGACATTATTTTCATGATATTTCAATGACCACAGTTGATAACAGAAGCATTTTGTTGTCTTAAAGCTTCTAAGCGAATGGTAACTCAATTTGAATAAATAAATATGAAAAGTTTTTTTCATTCTTCGGATAAAATACTAATTTATTTTCGTGCACACATTTTTATTTATTCTGCCCAGAAAATACTTTCAAATATCAAATTCGTGTTAAGCAACTTGCCTTAACTTTGAATTATTTTGAAAATGTTACTTTAACATGAAATTTTCTCCCATAAAAAGTCGGGAAATTCTTTAGTCTTCTGATCCATTTTTGATTTTTGCAAATAGTATCTACTCTTACTTCATTGAATGTCGCTACTTGGAAAATTTCGGATTAAAATTGAACTGGAATCGAAATCATTCATCAGTGAAAATTATTTCAGCAATATGCAGTCAATAATTTTATCGTCCTGTCATAGTTCTTCTAAGCTATAAACAAAATATGCATATACTGAACCTAGTTAGGGTTTTGTGTACACTTTACATACATATATGTAAGTAGCTTTGAATCACAAACTCATAAACATGATGATCAAGGTGTTAACCGAGTTTCTCTGACCACCATATCTATATATAACCAATAATTGTCGTCGTTCTCAACAAAATCCAACGCAGCCTCTCTGGCGTCTTTGTCGGTCCATCCTTAATTCAACAGTATCAACTATCATCATTAAAAACCATTGATTTGTCAAGAAAAACAAACAAGCAGACCCTCCAAATTTCATACACTCCCTCACCAAACGAACCGAAGACGACGAAAAAAAACTGGAAATTATATCTTTCTGAAAAATCCATCTCAGATACGAAACATGTCAAAAAATCTTGACAAATGACACTCATCATTGCACAAAAGACCAATAAAAACTGCACCTAAACGACTTCTTAGGAGCTACCCGCCCGTATCGTAAAATTCGTCCTTAGAGTCTATCATCGCAAATTAGGCGAAGAACATAAAATCAAAAACTACACGCTAAGTGCGCCTTTCAACACCGAGCGCGGACCATCCGAAAAGGACGAAAACAATGGAGAGTAGACATCTCAGCACTGGATCAGTCGAAAAAAAGATACAACACTCGGCTGTTACGCCTTGTGAGGAAGAAATGAAGATTTATGGGTCCACTAACGCGACATGAGGTCCCGTCAAGAAGTCACTGATTGTTGTTCGTTGTCCGCACAGTTTGTAGCAAACTGGGAAATCGGATGCAGTGGAAAACGTCAAATTTTCAGGAAGATTGAAAAGGCGACATGATCTCTCCTACGGGTGAAATTAGTGAAAAACATTTCTCGATTGTAGTTTTGCACATTCGCCTCGGTTTCCACCTAAATTTGGTTTAAATATGCTACTAACTAGCATTTAGGGAGGCAAGAGCGCGATGGGTGGTTTGCAGCGAAACTGTTGGAGATTTTCGAATGATGAAGGACATTTTTTGAAAGGTGATTGTTTATGATTAGAAGATTCGGGAATGAAGTTGATGAATAATTGTAGTATAATTTGATTTTATGCATAAATCCTTCGATTTCGAATACATCTTAGTAAGCTTTAGTTGATTATTCCAATGATGCCACCATTTTTTTTAAAAGAATTAGAAGGCTTTGATTATATATTAATCTTTGTGTTCACATTTTAAAGTCCATACACAACAAGATATGATGAAAAATTCAATATTGAGTCAATCTGTTACCACTTTGCTGAAGGATTACATGGAAGCCAGTGGTATTCGAATAGCGCTTCTCCTTTTAATTTGATAAAAATAGCCTGAAAAACTATCACCCCAAAGATCCTTGAAGAACAATTCCATATCATGTGTCTAATTGCACTTCTCAAATCACTCAGCTAATTATCTAACTATCACAACAATTCACATCCTTATCCATGAATAGTTTGCTACTCAATTAGACTAGAAGACGATGAAATTTATTTTGAAAACTTTCCACAAGACTTCGTCCACATCCCTGATGTGTCCAATAGTTTACAGAGTTATGCGTTGGTACTTGGTACAAATTTGCTAAGATGATTGAGCCCCAGAGAGTATAACATAGTTGGGAATGGCTTATCCTTAAATCTAGTTGAACATTTCTCTCCAACAAGAACATATTCCACTGGGTAATAAGTTTTGTTGAGTTTCGTGTCGACTTTGTTGGTTTATGGTGCAGATAAGATGTTATAGATATCGATTAGTTTGCAATCGAAGCATTTAGATGGTTTTTTATTCAGAAATAAGATGTTTAAATTATTTTTTGACTTATTACTATCATTGTTGCTAACATTTCAAAAGAAAAAAACAATCTGAGTTACGTAAAAATTAATTATTTTTCAAATGGTATTATTTAACAAAGAGACTTAGAATTTGCGAAAAGTTTTTAAAATAAAAATTATGAAAGTCGTTGACTTTCAGTCAGTGAAAAAGGAAGAATTTTGTTGACGAAAAACATTGTTGATCCAACTAAAAGAGCTAATTTTCTTCCTCTGCAAAAACCACAAAAAGTAAATGTTTGGGAACTTTTAACGGAAAAGGCTATAAAACTACATTACTTATTTAATAATTCCTTTTATCTAAATATATACTTTCTTGAGATGGTTAATATAATTGAGATATGCTTGGAAAGAAGATGAAATATTCAAATAAATGAATGTTAGATTGCTTAAAGTTAACAAGATGAATTTACAGATTTTTTCTGCATCATTTAGAAAACAGGAAAACGCTCTTGATTACGAAATAGTTGATCTACCTCGGTATAAATTTTTATTTGAAAAATTTTCTCCATTTTTTGTCAGTAGCTTCTCCCTTTGAAAAAAAACTCACCTAGAATTTTTACCATAAAATGTTTTACGACTGCAACATAAGATTTTTGCGGCATTGTGTGCTCCACTTTTCCATTTTGCTCAGGTGATAAATAAACTTTAAATACTTTAAAATAATCAATATTTAACAACCGCAACAGTAAATGAGAAAAAAATGAACTGACTTAGCCCTAAAGTTATAACCCACGTCGCAAAGGTGCCCAAAGAAACATAATATCACTGCCGCTTTTGTTAGATATAAGTCATAAAAATAAAAGAAATTATGAATGAAAACTTTATTTAATTTATAAATCAGGAAACAATCTTCAAATAAACCCTCACAAGTATGCATCGAGCATAATGCGCCTTTAAGGCGTATAGTTATCTTCAATGCTATTTCAAAGAGGGTTATTACTTTAGGGTTAAAGATATGATAACAAAATATTGGTTGATGAATGGTAGGTAGATACTATTAAACGGAATTATTGACTTCATAGTTTAATAGCACCTATGGTGGCCAATGGACATGGCAGCAAAGTGAAGGATGTAAAAAATCGTTGGCTCAAAAATTAGTCTTGGTGATTAGTTAGCTTAAGTCCAATTTCCTGGGGTCGCAGCTCCAATTCCTCGGGCTCTATCTTAAAAACAAAAAAAGGTGCGACATCCTCATATTTCCGAAACCATGGCTCTTACAAAAAACTTGTGTAGAATTGAATTTGTAGCAAGTCGTCCATACATCACTTTTACGTGGTGTCAACAATAAAAAAGTTACAAGTCAAAAACCACACCCAAAAAGGAGTGGAACACCTTTCGGGCGCCACAACTTTTTCAATTTCACGTTTAACTCGAAACACGTTGGGATATTTTTCTAAGACAATTTTGTCACAAATCGTTTGCGGTATTGATTGTTTCTATCACTGTACCATGGCTGGAGTTATTGTGTTTCAAAAGAGGACAAGTCACAGGAAAAAAGGATTTTAGGACCAGATAAATGGATCTTAAAATGTTTTTTTTTCGTGTGACTTTTCGTTCTTCGAGACACAATAACTTCCGCCAGGGCACAGTGATCGAGACAAGCAATACCGCAAATGTTTGATGATAAAATTGTCGTAAAGTGATTTTCGAACCAATTTTGCGGTAATAGGGAAAACAAAGAAGTTGTGACGCCCGAAAAATGATCCCCCCTTTTCAACGTCGTTTTTGGCGTGTAACAATTGACAGCACGTGAAAAAGATGTATCCACAACTTACTGAAAATTGAATTTTACACAAGTTTGTGATATTAAACTTTTTTGTGGCAGTGATGCTTTCCGAGATATGGGGCCGTCCCTCTTTTTTTTGTTCTCGAGATCGCGCCAAGAGGGTAATCATTCCGTTTGAATTTCTGATGAGAAAAAAGTTAACGTTCCATAATTAGGTCACTTCCTCATTTGATTTTGGTCAAAAAGAAGTTGAAGAGTATCTTAATGAAACGGAATAAATCAATTAGAAATTATTTTCCGACGTTTCAGAATTTTTTTTAACATGAACGTAAATCTGTCCTTCCTGATAGATCTAGTTTTTAGGGAATAGTCTTGACTCTATGAAGAAAATTAAAGTGTTTCACAAAATCATTTCACAATGGATCGATTTCAAATCAAGATAATACAAAACTATAAAAATGGTAATGAACCGTTCTGCTATTGGACTTCCTCAGTTACTAACGCTTCATTCTTTGAGTTTTTATGATCTTCCATGTGTTGCATCAAAGTGGACTCAAAAATTTATTAAGGTCAAAAAAACTAGTGTTTAAATGATTCTACATAAAGAAAGATACTATTTAGTTCAAACTGGATTCAATATTAACAAAAACATTGGTCACAACACTGAATGATACTCTGAAAAGCATCAGAGCTGTAAGATAGCATTCTCATTGTTAGTAATTTGTTAGTAATTTTCCATTTAATTCCACTATTAGGATCAATAAATACCAAACAAAAACTTTTTACGGTCACAAAACCCATGAAACTTTACTACCGTCCTAAGTCCATAAGGACGTAACTCAACGTTTTTTTAAATTTTCTTATGTTTTCTCACTTACCTAAGAATCTAAGAAAATTTGTTAGTTTAGTTTTTCTAGTACATATATCTTAATCTAATGAAGAGTCTGAATCGCTGGCACATATGTAGGTTTGCCTTAGAACTAATGCTGAGTTGGTCAAAATTTAAAAACTAGCATATCAAGTTCACGCCAAGAATTATGTACCTATCTTACACTGCCTAGTCCAATTAAGGTAGCTTCCTAGAACTATTGCTAAGAAATTTATAAAATTAGTTTTACCAATTTTCAAATCGTCCTTCTTACTTCTCAGTCGTTGCAAGTTAGTTCGCTTTAGATTCATGTCTCCAAAATTTTTAGTTCAAGGTTTTTCTTATCTGTAAAAAGTAAGACCTTTTTTTCTCTACTCTACTCTATTCTCCTCCACTCTACTCAACTCGACTCTACTGTACTCTACTCCAGCTGGCTCCATTCATTTAGGTTCTATTCTACCCCACTCATCCACCAATCTACCCTATTGTAAATTTAGAGTAATCGATACAATAATCGATAGAGTAGCGGTTCCACTTTATGGTAGAATGGTGATACTTGGTGAAGGAGTGGGAAAAGGGTTGACTAGAATGTCAACTAGATCAGCAGTTAGTTTCGCGAATTATTTTGGCCTTAGTGATTCTTTGTTCACCGAAAATAGGGCATGTCTTCATCTCAATTTTTTTCAAATATGTGGATCGAAATTTTCAATTTTCTTCTTATGCAATGTAATGTTAGTCACATAATTCTGTTTTTCATGGTATTCTTTTCCATTGATCATTATTTTTAAATTCTTCAACTCTTGGTAGACTTTAGCCTACATTCTCTAATATTTCCCATGTTGCGTTTAATATTTGAAGAATCTAGGATCTACACTTCATATCACAAAGTAAACCAAAAAAATGGTTCAATTAGTGACTCATCAACTTTTCCAATCTGTTCAATTTCCAATTGCATAATCCACGGTTATAATTTCGACTCTTACAAATGTAACATGAAAGATACAGTAAAATGCTGTCACGTCAATATATTCTCCATCATCTCGCAATATCTCCATAACAAAAATAAAGTATCTGCTTGTTGGGTTTCACACACGATCAACCACAAACTAAGTATCGATCGGAATCAATCAAAACAACACAATACAAATGACGAATCGAATTCCGAATGGCCGCCATAGTGTGTGGAGTTGCTCCCCATAACGCTATAACATCTCCGGGACTACTGGAATTCACAGATCAACAAAGGAACATTTACAGATTGTAGATACATACGTTGTCGATATTGACTTATTCCATTTCGTAGATTCGGCAAGGTATCGCTGGGTAGGTAGCACCTGAAATAGTAGCCATGACGCAATATTGTTTCGGATCCACCACAAGACGCGTTGCGCTGATGAAGAACAGGAGTTCGTCACGATCAAGTCATCGATCGATCCATCATCAATCGATCCCATCAGATGTATCTGTCGAGTCGCAGTAGCTACAAAGAGAAACAAATTTTATTAATGAATCGACAGAAAATGATTATTAGCCGACGGTGTAAGACTTTCGATAAAAAAGTGATGGAAGCAATCTTAGTTTAACAGGTAGCATTTATTTACAGGAGCTGATCCATGTGAAGCGTTCCTGACGATGTGAATAGATGCTAGTATGTATACGTATAGTAAAAGTAGTTTCGAAGATGTATCTTTTAGAATAGCTCTCGACGAAAAGCTATTCATTGCCTGCTTCAAGTATACTACGTTCCCAAAGGTACAAGTAGAACCCGAAGCATTCTTAGTTGAATTTATGAGTCTTTCATGAAGTATGAATTGAAATTTTAAATGAGTTAATGAGAAGTAACCTATTCTGCATAGTAAATTTCTTTTCAAAGAATACAGCCCATTTCCCATCAAAAAAACCTGCAAAATTTAGACCGTGTGAGTCCACTTTGTAATCTTCTTCAGCTCCATGCTATTTCTTGTTTCTCAAAGATACATCTTGATTTTCTTATCATCGTATCTCTGAAAAGCTAAACTGAATCACACCATCTATTCCACCGAAAACCTGCATTAATTCGTGTCCCGCTGAGCACCCCATCGCCCATCTATCAATGAAAATAGCGCAAGATGGTGGGTGCAGAAGGTTACCACCACGATACGCGTCCAGTAAACAGTTCGATGATGGACAAAAAAAACTGCTACGAAGACAACCTCGGAAAATTAATGATTTTCTCATCCACTGAATGACCGCGCTTCACCAAAGAAATTGCGCGCACAAAGGCCGACGTGAAAATCCTCAAAAAAAACATAAGACTTGAATGGTCCGAAACACTTATGATCATTGCAAAAAAATGAGGGTTTTAATCGCCGTAAAAGGTAGAGAAAGACGGGATGGATCCTCGTTTAGTTACGCATCGATCTGTGAATGAAACTATAGCGCGTCGACTATCTTCTTATGCACCCGGCTAGATAGATAGTAGATAGATACTTTGAATCACAGCTAGCGCTTTACAAAAGTTCGATTAACTTCGCTCTCGATAATTAAAAGAGTAGCTCCCGATTAATTTCAGTGTGATCGACTAGTTTTCACGGATCCAATCGATAACTGGACGCTCAAAGAGGTTCGGATGAAAGGGGGAGGTTGGTTGGAATAATAGTTTTGCAATTAAGATGTAAGGTGGCTATTGTATTCGCAAGACGTATTGTTTCTTTGAAGTTCAATATCTTTCTTCGTGTGGGAGCTGAATCGTGCAAATGAATCTTGGAGTGAAAATAATGAAATGATTCTACGTGCATTTTGGTCACTAATGACTACAAGCCTGTGGTGAAGTCTATAGTCTTCAGGTTGGCTAAATCCATTATTAATAAATTAATTTTTATTTTAGAATCACTCATTTTTATCGAAAAAATTACGGGATTGTGAGCCTGTGTCTGCAGATGAACTTATTTTAACAGAATAAAACAGTATATTTGGTTACCCACAGATGCGACATCATTTTGATGTAAGGCTTACACAGTAAAAATTGCTCGTGGTAAAGATATGTTCTAAGCTATATTCGAACCAGCCATAACCATGCTAGATCTACTAGTTTGAAATGAGGTAGCAGAAAGAAACCTTAGCTCCATGAATACAATTAAGACAAAAGTTTGAAATAAATAAGAACTTCGTAAGCTTTTTTTATTGACGAAGGTCCAGAACCATTTATTCACATTGAATTTATGTTGCCAAAAATACAAAATAACCGCTTCAATGATTCATAAAATGGATTCTTCTACGAGATGTGACTATAAAATAACGAAACTGATGCTCTTATAGTCAAATTGCCTATGTCCCAAAGTAGTACGGTTTTCGTCCTTCCCGTATGTGTAGACATATTAGTCTGGTCGTGCCCTCCGTTTGTATAAGATTTATTTATCACGTTTCCTGGAAACATGATAAGTATTTTAATAAAGCAACGAATTGTCGTGGGATTTCATATGAAACTTGGAAAAATCACTACTAAATATATATTTTATTAGAAGAAGTGTATGACAATGAATGTTCATCACTTGTGGTTTTTTTTGAGTGCTTCAAGCGTTTCCAAGATGACCTAGAAGACCTTGTAGATGACGCATGCATGGTGCGAACTTCTACGTTAAAAACAGATCAAAAGAAAAACAGATAAAAATATTGAAAAATCCATTAATTTTATTCGATCTGACTATTCGTGCGATTTTGAAAACTGTAAGAAATTGACAACGAAAGCGTAAGTCATAAGAATTTATGCAAGCAAAAAGGGTGTGCCACAGTAGTGCCAAAAACTCTTACAATCGAATAGTTAGATGATTATAATTAAAGTTAATTGATAAAGTGAATATAATAGAAAACAGGATTGTAGTTGATTTAGAATCTACAAACATGATTTTAAATGGTAAAAATTACCACAGTGTTAATAAAATGTATGGTGGTTAGCCCACGTTGGGCGCTAACTTGTAGTTGTACATTGACCGAGCTCACAGAAGAATACTTCACCAGAACTGTTCGGAACAATGGAAAAATGCGAAGTTGCGGCGGGTTGTCGACTAAACACAATGGAAAATTGTTATGGAGCGGTGTACGAATAGAAAAATATATTCAAAGCGATATTAATAAGATATGTATGAATTTAAAATAAAAAGTTTCACAGCATCAGTCTCGGCATTTTAAAGCCGCATCTTGTATTGACAAAAAGTCTCACAACTAGGATATTTAGGATTCCCATAATATTTTCAACGCTTTTGTAAAGGATCAGAAAGACCGAAAATTTTTATTCAAAATATAATAAGTTAGTGGTTTGCAATAATTTAGTTTTTGTGTTAGATTTAACCACATATGAAACAGTACTTATAGGAATTAATTGGCTGTTTATTTATTCCGCAACATCGAATCTTTTTGGAGACTTTAAGACAATTTAGAGCTACCTTATGAGCCGTTTATGACGATTTAACACGAAAAAATCTTCCAACCGTGGGTGCATCTTTGAGTCATTTATTGATTAAAACAAAAATGAAATTTTTTCGGCATCTAAAATCTAATTGCGACCAATAAAACTAGGACTAAATGGAGTTGTCCTAAAAAATGATGAGTTTCTAATTAAAGGATTGCAAGTATTTAAATTCTTAATTTTGAAGTGCTCGTTTGTTGTATATTTTAGCATAGGATATTATTGGATCGGTTATTTTTGCACAGGATGTTTTCGTGACCGGATATTCTTGTGAATGGGTATTTTTTGGATAGGATTAATAGTTCTGTACGATGCACTCCATGGATATTCACTGTGTTAACAATTACTGTATGAAAATCTTGGATATATGGGCAACTATGATATCCTTCTTATTAAATTAACAACGTCATGTATCCCAACCGTTTTTATTTGATGTCTTAATTCATTTTTAACAATTTGTCTAAGATAAATTTTTCACTAAATATTTCAATCTATTAATTCCGGTGTTTCAAAGGTTCAATCAGTGTTCCTCTGCTTTTTTAAGCTTGACAAATCCGTAAATATGCTATGTAGTATTTTTTGACTTTGAAGCATTTTCAAACCAGCATATGCCTTTAAAATTGTTTAAATGTTTATGAGAGGAAAATGAAAAATCTTTGCATCTCAACAACCAAATCCAGGTCAAATGATAACATGTCCCGGAAAACAATCATGGAGCTGTTATCAATCACTTATAATTGCAATTCCTATTATATAAATCAACATCGGTACTTACATCCAACCCAGATATACAATTATCGTTCTTAGATTTTATTGATTTCATTGTCGTGTGCAGTCAATTTGCTGGACGGGTAAATCTGCAAATGAAATGAACCAACTTGGCGCAACAAATACATTTCCATCATTGAATTGTAATTGTTTTCAGCAAAGCAGAACTGGCAACAATAAATATCTCGGACCAATTGAACAGAATTCACAGAATCACAACGTGAAAGAGTCGTCGTCGTAATCGCTTTACGGCCTACTAACTTTGTCCCAGTAAACTTCATTCTGCACCTTTACGACATACTCTATTCAACATACTATACATACTATTCTAAACGCGACATATACGAGTATGCATTGACACTGTTAACTCTGGCAAGAAAGAAGAAGTCGATGATAACTTTCCATAAGATTTATGGTAGCCATTTCGACGTGATGACGCGAAGATTCAATCTGCAGATTTACCACCTCATACTGTCCACGGCAACGAAATAGCATTGGTTCGTCCTTCGCACTGATGATCGTTCAGTCAAAACTCGAAGGATTTTTCAGTATATATACTTAAACGGTAACCGGGACTGCACACTGTGCGGTAGTGCACAAGGATTTGTGGAAAATATTTGAAAACATGTTGGTCGTACCCAAAAAACAACAACAACAAAAACTGTCTATTGTGAAAATATTCCTGGGGAAGCAATGATACAAACTTGCTTGAATCTGAAACGATTTCAAGGATAATTGCGCTGGGTTGGACATCAATTGGGAATGGTGCTGCTGATACAGAAGGTTATTGGTGACAACAAGTCCAGGGAAATTGGATGTGCTACACAGGAGGTGGAGACTACTGAACATAAATTATAGCGTTGACTGGTTGGAGTTGTTTAGCAGACGATACTATATTTTTCTATTAGAGAACAGATTCATAGTAAGTATGTCAAATTATATGCACACATATTAAAGGGTTTCTCAAAATTTTTGTTTGTCGATATATCAAATAATTGAAAATAAACGAACAAAACTGAATGCCTGTTTTAACAAAAAACACAAACCCATATTGCAAAAATATTTTATAACAAAATATATGCAATCCGATCATCTTCGAAACTATTTGAAACAACAAAACTTTTTAAAGTATCCATAAAAAACCTTGAACAGATCTCAAAAGATTTTTGTATCGACTAAATGTGCCGACGTCCAGGATCAACGCTAACGCCTCAGAATCCTCCTTTTTAAAGTTGTTCTTGTATTAGTTGAAACAGCAGCAACTTTTTTAAGCTTGTATCTTCCTCTGAGACGTCTTGAACTTTCGTCTTCATTACAATTCTAGGTTTGCATGGGGCTTATTTAAACCTTTTTTATAGTGCAGATAATCTTATTCAAATGATCAGAGTTAAAGCGTTTTTGCTCTGCAATTTGGTGATTGACTGCGCCAAAAATTACACATTTGTGAATTAATGAACCAAATTGGTTCGTCAACTTGATTTGTTAAACGCAGCGCAATCTCTGATATTTTTATATCTGCCGCTGAGTTTTGAATGCAACTTAAGAATTTTTTTAAAACTTTATCAATGATTTTACAGTAAAAGTCGGATATTTCTAACCATGTCCCCGATCTGCGAATAAATGGCTTTGGGGGGAAGTTAAATCTGCATCAAACACTTTGAGTCTTTCCAATCGATTCGAAGCAATTTTTTTAAGGATTTTTTATTAAAAACATGACGAAAGCTAATTGAATACTAATGGTTGCTGTGATTCGATGAAATGCGCTGGTCAGATTTTTAAAAACCTTTCAGCTTTCACCATGCATTTAGGGCAGTATCCGAGAAAAATTCCCTTCACAGTTACAGCTAAACCGACCTACAATCTACATTTTTTTCAAATTTCCAATTCATATCTGCGCACTTGCAACACTTATGAATTAAAATACAACTTCATTCATTCATAGCCCCTGCACGAATTCACCCAATCTTTCCGGCATCCTGAAATCTTAATTTCATCCAGATAATTTAATAATAACGTTAATGCTTAAGCAGATAATGTTTGCTTGCAGGGAATATTTGTTTCTTTCATGTTGGCCAGTTTCCAATTAGAAATGCTCGAATTTATTAGGATATGGTTATGCGGGCATTCAGCTCTAATTACCAGAAATTGGTCTAACCATGTTTATCAATGGCAAAACCCAGTTTCGGATACACCAGTTACCCATACCGTACTTTCCACGCGAACGGAATAATCCATTAAAGCGAGACCTTTCTTAATTCTTTTACATGTAAATATCGCGTTCTCAAGCCAATCTTCAAGCAGGAACTTGCCATGAAGCCGTTTTTGTGTTTGTTGCTTGGCTCTGAAAAGCCGTGAAGCCTCGGTGTGCTGAGTTTGCCAGTATAGTCAGTCATCTTGGAATAAAAAACCAGCGAACGAAATCGAATCAAAATGCCGCCATATCGAATCCGAAAACAGCTACTGTGCTACCAAGTGAAAAGGTTCTTCTAGCGCTTGCACGGCTAACTGTTGGAATTGGAGTTTTAATGAAGCTCCGATGTAGTCCCGATATGGAGTTTTAACTCCTGCTAAGCCCAGTTTCTATCTCAACATTTGTTTTCATTCGCAGCTCAATCTCTCGTCGACTAGTCCAAGAGTTTTTTTTTCAAAGCTAGATTTTTTGTCCTAGCAGTGCTTCATCAACTCCTGCCTGGTAGATCTAGTGTTAATTTACCTACAAAAATAAAGACATGGGGAGTCTGTTCACATGCCCGAGTCTCCACAAAAAGATACCTACCTTTCTTACCTGAAAAAAAGATTCCAGGTTTTTGCCCGTCCCCCACATTCATCGGGAGGGACAGCACGCAGTATAGTATCCAAATGAATGGTTTCCTCCATTGGCAAACGAAGAGATCAAATAGCGTTTCTTCTGGGCCTCCTTCGATTCCCATCAGAAGCAGAGTCAGGTCCGATTGTTCTCGCAAATGGAATTCTTTGTTGTGTCTTGTAGATAGTTTGTAAGACGTTCAGTCTTTTGTTCGCGCCGACACAAGCACACAAGACGAACCTGTTGGACTGTGCCATATCCCATCGATTCCAGCAGCAATAGAAGAAGCATCAGCATCAGCAAAAGAACTAGCTACCAATGTCTTTTTTTCCCAGTTTGCAGTTCCCAATTCTCAGCTCGCAGTCTTTTTTCCCTGTTTGATTTTTAATTTGATTCGATTGTGAACAAATGAATGTGATGGGACTACGAACACTGTTGCTGCCAACATTGCACAAAAGGTGTTAGGATTAATGAAGTTGATGGAGTTTCTTGGACCAAGTTTGAGAGTCACCTGTTAATGGGATTTCACCCGGATCGGATAGGGAGCGAGCGTGTTGATGACGACGAAGACCAGGTTAATGATGATGGTGGTGGTGGTAGAATTGCTCTTGAAAATTTTACGGTAGCCGCAAAGATTAGGATTTATCCGGAGCGAGATAAAGAAATACGATTAGTCGGGATTAGATAAAAGACGAAGGTTTCAACGTTTTTTTGGCGGTTTTGTGTTAATTTCCTATTGCATTTCATTATAATTAAAACGGGGAGAATCGGGAGGATCAGGCTAGTTGAAAATATGCAGACAGGAAATTAGGTGAAATTCATTCTGGTTTGGCTAATCGAATCAAATATAAGACATAATAAAACTGCTTAGAAATATGTTTAGTCAACACATTCGGTCTGAATCTGCATTTTTTGAATTGAAAGAAGTACACTTGAGTTTGAAATTCATTTAAAAGGATAATATTAAAGTGGTCGGATTCAGTACCTGCTATCACGAAAAATACTCATGTAAGGGCATCAAGTTAGAATGCTATTTTTAGTCTAATTTTCAATGTTTTGTTTTCAGCTCCTTTTTTTGTATATAAATTTTAAAATTTGCATGAGTCAAACACACATTTTGAAGATTACAAAAAAAAATTATTTTCAATTTTCTTCATTTATCTACTAATTTATAGAGGGCGCCAAAGTTGATATCTCGAAAAATGCCTCGTCCCACTACGGACAGATAATCTCAGGAATGAAGAATTAGAAATAAAAAAACCAAACCGCGTTTTAAAGAGGAATGTTGCTTACGTAGTAATCAACCACAATTTTTGAAAAAATGATCAAATTTTGAAAAAAAATTCTTGGAAAAATAGCTTTTTCCACATTGTTTCGCTTGCCAAATTTTTTGGGATTGATTTTTGGCATATTTTCTGGTAGGTTACCACACAAGACACCACTCCAATCTGGAGAATAAATGACCGCAGTTGGAAAAATGTCATTACGAGAAAAACGCGTTTTAAGTTTCGATTACGGAAAATATCGTCAACAATGCGAAAAAGGCGTGTGCGCTCAAACGGCCGTAACTTCTTTATTTTTGGGAATATCTAAATAAAATTTTGAGTTGTGATTTCTGAAGGTATAATAGATTAAAAAATTAAAAAAATAAAAATTGATTTTTTAAAATTTGAACCGGTACTACCCCCATAATCAAAATTAATCAAAATGAAAATCGACTACCTTCTTAAATTTGCATGAAATATCTCTGTCCATCGTGGATCACGGCGCCTTCTCGATGGTACCTGATTCCATGTTGAACTCCTATAAGTTTCAAAGAATTGAATTTCGAAACATCAGCAAAGTATCATAACTTAGTGCCAAATGTTTTGAAATATTCGACAAACATATATACATCAGCTTAATAAATTCACTGATGTAGGGCGGACAAATATTTACTCACCATGCACTTGCACGGATAATTTTCTTACGTGAATAATTGCAATTTCAAGGAGTCTCTTTAAAGTACTATTTAAAAGGAAATCCAGATACGAGACATTGCCTTGCATCCAAAGATGCGTAACTTCATTCGTGACATGTTCAAGAAGTCTGAAGCGCTTCCAAGTGCTTTGCAACAAAGCCGACACATTCCCAAACGCTTATTGTCCATGTCCTTTGGAAAGCATTCATTTTTAACAATATGTATGTAGGTTTGAAGGTGAATAATTCCATTCTCATAGCATCAAAGGCATTATTTGGCTATGTTTCCTCTAAATAGTAAATATCGTTTGGATGCTTTGTAAAAAAAACACCCCACATGCCGCTTCGCCACACCAGTTGCGATACATTGAGATATTTGTTATGTATTTATTTGGCTCGACAAATACACCATAGATCTTGCATAAAATAGCCGAAGAAATTGATTGTTGATTAGGAACGGTTGATTTGACACGTTACGTCTGATTCTCTTGAAAAAGGCCCATTTTGCACGGCTGAGCCAGACGTGGTCCAACCCCACTTGGGCTGAGCCGAGCTGAGCCGAACAAGAGTATCTAAATACTTGCTGCAGTGATGATGGGCAGAAGATACTTGTTGATGATGAAATCTTGTGTATTGGAAAGAGATAATTCAATGATGGCGACAGAGCGAAGATAATTTATTGGACATTAGATATTATTGAAATCATAATATTGAAAATAGACGAGCCGCTAGGGTGAGGGTTGAGGAAATGTTGACGATACTGGGGAGCTTTGAAATGTACCTACTTAGAAAAACTTGAATATGTTTTGTTGCTTTTGCGTGTCTTTTGAAAGTGAATCCGATTATTTGTATCTTAGATTTCATATCAGTTCGGCATCTTGAAGATGCAATAATTCATACGTGCCTTACAAACAAACCCGAAACTTGCATTACTTCGTAAAGAGTAGGGACCGTTAAATCTAGCAATATATTTCGTTGAAAAGTATTTTATTTCATCTCCACTTATTGCTTTATGCCATTTCAAAAAATTTACCCCATAATGACAACAGCATTACACTACTAGTCTAATGATGTTGTCATTATCACTATGTCCCATATCGTGAGTTTTTTGAGAACTGATATTTTAACTAATGCAACTAAAGAAAAACATTCATAAAAATAATAAATTTTAAGTTTTTCAGCAGAATGCAATCTTATAATACAAAATGAATACACTGTGTCGAAGATCTCATAATAAACTCGAAGAGGTGCGCTAGGAAACAAGTTAAGAAAATCAAATAAGAAAGATGGATCCCAGAAATTTGTATGAGGTTTTTATTTCCTTGATTTTACAGGCAAAGCTTTTAAGACTTGATTCATGATGAAATTTTTCTAAAATTAAATAATCCAAACTATTGATTTATCGTGAATTTTTTGCATTCATGATTCCAAAAAATCGGAACTTTTCGTTAGATTTTTCGTACATAAGAAATGGGATATTGGCCATTTTCCTCACTAGTTTGAACACCCTGTACATCAAACATAATGCGTGAGTGCTTTCCACGAATTTTTTGGGGGGTTTTTCTGACCACGGGATCGTATTTAGCGAGTCATTTTACGTAAGAAAGCTAATTTTCGATATTTTTTGAGCAAATTAGATCTTTTCATTAAGAAAATACAAAAGATACTTTGAAAATCAAAAAAACACAGTCAAAACAACAGTCACTGGGCGAAGCTTTACATATTATGAACTGAAACTTGATAATCTTCATGGCTTTTCATATAAAAAAAGTGACAAAATTTTAAGCCAAATCGAAATGGGTCAAGTTCCGAAGTCGTCCCACTTGACTTCAAAATCCAATAAAAATCTGAATTTTTCTTCGGCTTTTGGTTAAATTTATTTGTTTAGAAGTTTACGATTAATGTCATATTTTCTGAATATTTTATAGTTTCTATGGTAGAAAATTTGAAACAGCTTATTTTTCTTGTATTATTTAGCAGCGATGACAAGAACGGTATAGAATTTTCAATATTTTTCCCAACATTTCTCGACCAGTATTTAGCTATAATGTTTTTGCCTTGTTTTTAAAGTTTTGGTGTAGTTTAGATGATGAATTTCATATGTATTTGTTTTCATAGTTATTTTGCACTTTTTCTGAACAAATGAGATCTGGAAACTATGAACAATTTTGTTTCCTGATCGATTTTTGATTCTCGGAAAGTAAAATAATATTAAAAATATTATGAACAAATGTTGAACATTTAAAGCTGCTTCCCGGAAAACCATATTGATGTTTATTTTTTAATGTTTCTTAGGAGAAACTTCGTTGGAAAATATTTCTTGTAAATATTTTCAGCAGCATTCTAAATTATTTAAGAAATGTGTGACTCTTATTTTTAAATTTAAATTTCTACAGTAACATTTGTGATCGATATTTAGTAACAATTTTTCATATTAATTAAACTTGCTTGCAAAATATCGTTTTTTCAACAATAATATGGTAAAAAAATCTATGCAAAAAACTTCATAGAATAAAATTCCACGATTTTTTTTATATTTAAATAAATACTTCCAAAATGCTATAGCGTATTATTAAGCGTATGAATATTTTCTTCCATCAGAATGTTTTCCTAAGGAATGAAATAATTCCAGTGCCTCGAAAAATAAGTAAAGAAATTTCTTGATAGGATGTATGTCAAAATTTATTTAAAATTATCGATTGAATTGGTTTTATTGATTATTGGGAAACTGAGCAAAAAATTCAAAACATTTTTTCATCAAAAACAGAAAAATAAACCAAAAATCCTTGAAAAACTAGTGAAGTTTGAGAGTATGTCGCGATTTACCTATGAAACAAATGTTGAATTAAAAAAGAATTCAGAGTATTGCTGGGATCGATATTGTGTTGATATTCCATTGATGGTGTACACTGTACACGTTCTTCTAATTGTTTTATATAAAAAGTATATGAAACGGATTTGAAGAAATCATCAAAAATTATTTCTAGAATACATTTACCCACAGTGATTTTGAGTATTAAAGTAGAAACTCCAATAATAGTAAAAAGAAAAAAAAGTTTATTTTAAAACCATTTGTACTTCATAATGTTATAAAATCATTACTGGAATTCAAAGCTCTTCAATTAAGTTTTTCAAGCAAAAATTCACAAAAACTCTTTGAAAAATATTTAGTCACAGATAAACCACTTTAAAATCAATATAGAGGTGTAACCGCTGTTAGTAGACCAAAATTATCGTAATTTTTGGCTTTAAAATATATTTTTTAGCACATATTTCCTTTTTGTGTATATCGATGATTGTTGCAAGGATTTTTTGACACGATTTATACAGAATTTTCGAGTGAATCAGCTTGCAACTCACCTTGAAGAAATATGTTCTGATTTTATTGTAAAATAATCCATTATATATTAAGTACTTCAAAATTCTTCAAAGAAAGAAAATCATGGAGAAAACTATGAGAATGTATGTCGCCGGCGAAAGTAAAACATTTTTTGGATAGCTCTGATTGGCAAAACATGTGGCATCGATCACTACCTTCTTTCGCCCACGCATTTT
The DNA here is from genome assembly GCA_963942545.1 of Oxycera nigricornis. NCBI lineage: Eukaryota > Metazoa > Arthropoda > Insecta > Diptera > Stratiomyidae > Oxycera > Oxycera nigricornis. Next base: position 110,446,650 of record OZ012661.1, on the reverse strand, counting down.
TTCCAAAACAAAGTTTTACGGGTGTTTTTGGATAGTATAGAAAACATATGTTTTGCACTCGTGAATGGTCAGCAATATCTATGATCAGAAGAATAAATCTTAATAATGAATTGCCAAAAAAAATTCTCATAAGAAGATTTCGGAAATTGTTCTTCTTTAATTTCAGATTAAATAAAATAAAATTGAATTTGCGGAAACCATTTGCTGAGAGTAATAAACATAGTTCATTCCAAGAAAACAATGTTTTTTGCATTGAGAACCATTTAATGAAAAAAAATCTAAAAAAAAATGTCCTGTATTGGCCACCCACTGTATTCGTTATTTCTGGCTCCCAGATACTGATTTATTTTAGGCTCAAAGTCTCGCATTGGAGGCAAAGATTTGTATCCAATAAAAAAGCGACCATATTTTTCAATGCAAAATATGCAACGCTGGAAGATAGCAATTGCTATCTGACCGGAATATATGAAAAAAAAAATAATTAAAAAAAATTAGCGCATATTTCTTATTGGAAGTGTCAGCATGAAGAATATGAAATAAATTTGCATATATGTTTTCCATTTAGCGAGATGTGTAGGATATTTTCTATGTTGCATCAAACGTATTCACTATCATCACCATTTTTGATATCAAGTCTATCTCAACAACCCCATTCCAGCCACCCCAACGACCTTGCAGAACATTGCAATTGAAATGGTGGGTGGTGATTGGGAAGAAGAAGCAAATGCAAATATCGCTGAAAATTCACGCGTCCAAATTGATTGGGGCATACCGAAAAAAGCCACTCATTTTATTTATTTGGCTTGTCCGATGACAATGTCTTGGCCAATTACATGCTTGCCACTTCATTTTAGTTCGGCCGGTTAGCTATGGCGATCATAAATATTATAATATTTATCAGAACCTCTCGTGAATATTTGCCTACAAGGAGTGCAAACATTTGTTCCGCGAAAATTACAATTTTTCGAATGGTTCACGCCAAAGTCCTTTGCAAAATTGAATTATGGACGCTTGATTGAATTTTATGGAAATTGGAGATAATGGTTTCGTAGGCGAAACGGATTTTTTAAAAACAACAATACATTGCTGAAATATCTTTCAAGATTATTTCCAGTAATGAATGTTAAAAAATAATGATTGTTTATACGAACAGCTAGAGTACATTTTCTTAGTACTATTTTCATTGTTTTTCATTTTGATTAAAGACATATTATTATTTCAGGACAGCCTTGAAAATTATATAGCCCATAAATTTATCTTGAAAACTATGACAGGGGCCATCCATATATTACGTAACAATCCAAGGGGGAGAGGGTATTTGAAATTGTTACTTAGTGTTAAATTGAGGGACGCAGGTGTAGCAAATTTTTATGCAACAAAATGTAAAATTAGTTAAAATAAGTTGAATATTTTTTATAATAAATGGAAAAAATGTGTTTTTGGTTAATAGTATGCATTGTTAATATTTTGTGATTATAATATATGTGAAACTTTGAGGAGGGTACGAAGAATTTGTTACGTAATAAATGGGGGAGGTCTTTGAAAATGTGACTGAGTGTTACGTGCGGAAGGGGGCAGTTAAAAGTCTCTAAAAATTGTGTTTCGTAATATATGAATGGCCCCATATATGAAAGATAAAGAACGGAATATGAATTTGCTAAATAAGCTAAGTGTAAGCATTTTTGCAATAGATTTTCGTCGGATTTTAAAATATTTTCAGCTTAATTATTTGAAAAAAAAAATTTCTTCTTCTTGAATTTCATTTTGTACTTCCAAAGTCTTCATGATCGCCAGAATGTTAGATGAAATCCTATTTAAATATTTTTGAAAGTTTCAATTTTTATGAATACTTTTACATACATTATTTCAAATGATTTATTTATTTACTTTTTAATAATTATGACAGAAAATTAATAATTCCAAGACATGAACAATTTTCGTTTGATTTCTAATCTAAAAGCTTAATTTTTTTATGAATTTCCATTAACTTTCATCAATTTTTTTCTCGAGAAATTGTTTCTATTTAAAAAAAATCATTTGTTTCTCTTAAGTTTCCTTCACAGCAAATTGATTCAAATACATTTCCATTGATTGTAAAATAATATGCAGCGAAACTTATGACACCATTAAAATTTTGAAATAAAAAAAATTCAGGGTTCTTTTTTACATCTGAATTTTTTAAAGAAGGCTTAATACAAACTCGACGATTGAATTATTAAGAAAAATGGCAGATAATGGAAAATATTATTTGCACCATACTCTTCAATAATTCTTAATTTTTTTTAATATACTTTTCTTATATGATTTTCACACCAAATTTATTTTTCGGAAAATCTCTTTCCAATTTTTTAAAAAACGGTTAAGGTTTCTTCTGAGCACTTTGTATAATTTGGGTAGAAGTTTTTTGGTTATTTTCAGTCGCCCTCATTAAGTTTTTTCTTCACTTTACTTTAAACATAATAAGAACTGTTCCCGTTTAAACTTCTACACAAAATTTTGCTGAACTGTTGCAATATTTAAAAACAAAAATGATTGCTTCTGTTTTCTAAACATTTTTGCATTTGTTTAGCGTGAATTTTATTTAGACCAAATTTTATAAAAAAAACATTGTTTTCGTCAATACCGTGAAAAAATAGTTTCCACGGGACTTACCCCGATTTTGAAATAATAAAAATTGTTTGGTGTCCTTTTTTTAATTAATTTTTTTCAGAGAACATTATTAAGACTTGCTATCTAAAAATGTCTCAAAAATAAAGGATTGATTGATTTTCTTGACGATTGAATTATTCAGCAAAAATTACAGAAAAGAGCAAATGTTTTTTAACAAACTTTCCTAAAATACTCACTTTATCACTTCTGAATTTTTAATGTTTATTTTTGTACGATTTAAAAAACCTTTTATTCCAAATTTGTTTCTCAGAAAATTTCTTTCTAAATTTTTGATAAGCAACTAAAGATTTTTTTTTAAAATAAAATGTAGAATTTTTTCAGGTGTTTTCAGTCACCCTCAAAGAAACTTTTTCCTCTTAAAACTTCGACACATAGTTTTGCTTGAAGTTCGCTATTGCAATCCTCATTTTTATTGTAGTAGGATATGAACAAAGCAACTGTGTCCTGTTTTCTTAATAGCTTGTTGTTAAGATACACCAGCAATAATTAAGTTGATCCATCAGAAATAACAAATGCTGGAACACATTCTCTAGAATCCTCTTCCTCAAATGTTTGGTCGCTTGTGCGAAAGAAACATGACCTCCAAAACAACCAGCCAATTGTCCTAAATAGAAATTTATTCCTTTCAATTCAGTGAATATATCATTGTTCATTGACTTTCCAACAAAAGGACCCGCGCGCTGGGTGAGAAATTAGTGAAAACTCATCAACTTCATAGATCATTAATCAAAGTGTTGCGTTGCCACCAGTGCGTATTGAAAAACAATTCGCTCGTTCCGAATTGCTTTTCCTCGCCTTTTCCCGGTTCGGCAATGATGAAAGTCCCTCTCCCTTTTCACAGTTCGCTGTTGTTGTTATTTTTTTAACTCACAGATGGGCGCTACATTTTTTTATTCATCGCGAAAGGCATTGTAGAAAAAGGACATGTTCAAGGCATTCATGTGAAGAGTTCCGCGCAGACCTCAATTTTCGAATTTAAGACATAGCCAACCCCACAGCAAGCACATTCTGAATGAATACTTAATTGGACTTGGGCTATGGAAAAAGGACCAAAACCGACCCATTTCATCCACTTTTCCACTTTCCGAGAACTATAGCGAGAGATAAAAGATAGCATCAATATTCTGTCGGCATGATGGTCTGAAATGGGAAAATGGTTTTATTTTTTCAACAAAAAAAGTAGCGTGGATGAGCTCCACCCCAATTGCTTGGTGTCAGCAACACGCTGCAAATTGTGCTACCGATTAGGGACGACAGACAAACGGACGGACAGACCGGGCTGCGCCAGGAAAGCTAGCCACGATGTAGGCGACTGGCACGGACGTTTTATTCTGAACAGAACACGAGAAAACAGAAAACGCAGAACTAATTATCTGGCACTTAATCGCTGACTAATGACACGGATCGGCTCCGACACAGCTACTACAGATGCGTGAAAGTGTTCACACATCGTTAAGCCGGAGATACTTTTTTGTGGGCTGAGTTTGGCTGCTGGCGAAGGAAGCTGTATTTACTCTGGGACGTCTTGAATTCGATCCGGGCTCGCAAGTATATTTCGTATTCGAATTTTAATTGGCGACCAGAATATTTTTCAATTTTACGTTTTGAAGCAACGTAGCTACATGTGAAGTGGTTTCAAAGAAGTCTAAGTAATAGCTTCGAATGGTTCTATCTAAAATAATCATGCTTCCACTAAAATTTCTAAGCCTTCCACTCGTCGGTCACTAAATCTCGAAAAATAATTGGCTGCTGAAAGTTCCTTAATAACAATGTTCGTAGTTTCGATGGAATTTTTTCCTTGCCGCCATTATTTCGGAGGGTGTTGATTCACTTTCATTTAACAACTTTCGTCCATCGAATGCACCTTTTTTGCTCGACTCAACCCCAATTTTCCTAACAACGGTTTCCAACACACCAAACAGTCGGATTATCTGAAAATGATTTTACTAGTGAAACTGTATCTGCAATACTCAAAGAAAAGCGAAAATATTTTGTAAATACTTTTATATCGTTAATTATCTGAAATTCAATTGATGCGGCAAATAACTGCAAATTGAGGAAGTTACACGAACAAAACGGCCTGGGGAGCCCAGTCTCACTTATCGGTTGGCTACTTCAGAAGCAGATACAAAAGTATCTTGAGCAATTATCGTACTATCTGAAATCTTGTTATAAGTACAGGTACAACAGCTTAGCGGCACGATGCAGGGACGAGGCTCGTTGAAATCCTCCAGTCTTACGCACCATGCTGAGTTGGCTTTTTGTCGATGTTCACCTGTCGAGCGATTCCAATTCGTCATTATCGCAATGATTTCTTCGTGTTTCTTATTTAGTTTTTCGTCTTTCAATCTGTTGCATATACGAGTACATACATAGTCGAGGCTGACACGTTTTCTAAATTTCATTATATTTTTTTGTGGAGTATCTTTAATTCCAGGTGTTTTCTTGCTTAGTTGTGTTTCATTAGTGGCAACAATTACAGCGAGAAATCGATGGTAGCGTAATTCAGGGAGCGCTGAACATGAAACAGTCGTCCGTCAAGGGCGAACTTTGAGAGGTTTGTGCTGGTTTCAAGAGGACCTGCAGTTCTGCACTCTAGAAACGAATATATTTTTGGTCAATATTAATTCATCGCAATGAAGATTTCTATACAAGTTAGATGTTAAAATTGTCCATCCTCAGTTTTGACGAGAGTTTGTTGCCGAAAAAGGCTTAATCAATGGTTAAATAAAATGTTCCGGTAAAAGAGATGGGTTATCTACTATACATTTTTTTTGCTGTTATATTGGTTAATTCTTAAGCATGAAAACTGAAGTTATCAGTCTTAACTGTTGGAACATACAACATAAATACGTTTTTTTGGAATTTTTTAAAGGAATTTTAAAAAAAATTGAATCCTGGGATAGACAGTTTTCTACGACCCCCAGCTACAAATGGTATGCAATATTTTAGTACTTACTCTAGCCACTGTATTTTTGAAGAAAAAAATGTTAACAAATTGCCAAAGATATCGCTCAAAATAACTTTTAAAAATTTCATTCTATTCGCAAAGGTTGCTGCGAATTTTCTTTCCGAATTTCTGAAAAAAAACGTTAGGCACATTTTTCATCTTTTACTAAATAAGTCATTTTTACTATGGTCTATGCTTTCAGGATTTAGAAATTGATTTCAAGTTAGAATAGTGAACGATTTAAAGTTGATTTACAAGTTGATTTCAAAAATTGATTAATAAATAGTTACATACTTTCATGGTTAAATTCTATTACTTTTTGTTTTGTTTGAATTAATTTGTGTATTGAAAGTGGTACATGATATACTGATAAATATACTTGGGAAGTTAGGAATTGTTAGTAAGCCTAGAGATCTTATACGTACGTACCGGGAAGAGAGACTTTCAAGGACTGAAATTGGAAACGTGAACAGTAAAAGAGCGCAGATTACTATTGGCCTACAGCAGGGATCAATACTAGGACCTATTTTATTTCTGTTGTATACAAATAACTTGGTGGCTTCTGGAGTTGACGGAAAAGTTGTGATGTTTACTGACGATACGATATTGATTCACTCAGGTAAAAATGTAGCTGACTTAGAACAAAAGATAAACACCGAATTAGACAAATAATCGCAATGGCTCATACAGAAAAAATTGACATTGAAGTTGAAGTACGAACAAAACCGAATACAATATTTTTAAATAAAAAATAAAATAAAACTGATATTGAGCCACTGATAGAAACATAAAAAAAACACTTCAGAGTGTTGAAAAAATGAAGTATTTAGGACTTAGAATCTATGAAAAACGAATGAGAACGCCGCATATAAATGACCTGAGGAAGAAAATAGCAATTATCGTTGGAACCGTTTCAGCTATTTTTCAGTTTAAAATAAAATACAAATTGAAAATGTATACAGTAGAACCTTGATTATCCGGGTTTTCGAATATTCGGGGTTTTTTCCTCTTTTCGGTTTTTTTCTTTAATTTTCCTGATTAACCGGGAATTTCCCTTTTTTCATTCATGTATTCATTTTGTCTTTAATTTTCCAGCGTTGTGATTGAATGTTCTAATAAAATTGAAATGTACCTGAACGGTCAGGGAATAAATACTCGTACATATACGAAATGAATCATTTCATTCTGTAATTAAGTATGAACTTGATGAACACTTTTAAAAAGAATCCTCCGTCTAATGTATATGCTTGAAAATTCAGCGAATCTCTTTCCCTTACGTTTTACGTCTTAACATTTTATTTCAGTGTTGTTCAATAATTTGAATTGTACGCATCGAAAATGTCGACAAAACGTAAGCGTACCGTTTTATCACTCGAAAAAAATTAAAATTATAAATCGCGTTGGTGATAAAAGTGAAAGTGTGAAAAAATCGCCATAGAATATGGAATTGGCAAACAAGCTATTCGGAATTTAATAAAAAAAGACATCCTGCAATTCGTTTGTTCGGCGGAGTCAATTGCTTCTTGTTCTTCCCGGAAAACGTTGAAGACATCGAGAATGGTGGTTCAAGCAAAAACGGTCAGAAGGATTTCCCATTTCCGGACCGATGGTAAGCGAGAAAGCTTTATGGTTTTATATAGAGTTAAAAACTGATGAGCCTTTCTCCGCTTCGCAAGGTTGGCTTATATTAGTTAGTTATTTGAACTTCAACGAGAATCAGACAGTGACGAAGAAATCTTAATAGTGACGAACGAAGAAAAAAATCCTCATTCGAAGGCTATAGAAAGTATCGAAACTCTACTTAATTATTTTGAACAAGAAAATGACTACACAAAAGAGTTAGAATTACGAGAAATGAGACGAGAGGTCAAAACTAAAACGATGAAGAAACAAACCGCTACATCTGAAGTATAGAAAAATGCACAAGAACTTCACTTCGACTGATTAATTTACATGAAAAAAGGAAAATAAAAAATCGCACACCATGAAGAAATGAACCTAGATAAAAATAGGGGGAAAACGACTATAATATGGGAAACGCAAAGCATATTTTAATAAAATTTGTTAGGAGAGATTGTCTGAGAAGGGGGTCCGATTAACGCCGCACCTCACACGATAAGAGAAGCGGATAACATAATATATTTTAAAATCATGCTACGCAAACATTCACTGGAAATTGAATTTAATAATTAAAACGCTATGTTTTTTTCTACCAAAAAGGAAACAAAATTAGAAATATTGAATACTACTGAATAAAAATTTTTGAGAGACTGCTACTGTTCTTTATGCGGACATACATCGTCTGGAAAGTACTAAGTAAATAAAAAAGCATTCAGGGAATATATCGCACACGGACAGTGCAAGCAATGAGTGATGGAGTGAGTGGTTTGGAGGAGGTGGAGGTGGTTTTAGTTGGTAAAAGTCCAACATGTCGAGAAGCAGAAGCAAATCGGTATTCTTTGAAGATTTCCAACGACGAAAAACAAACATAGTCAGATTGAAAAAGCTTCTAGCAGCTACAAGTCATCCTTGCTCCTTGATATCATCTCTTTGAAACAACACAAAACCGTTACTGAAAATCATAGTCATGAGTTGTTAGAATCATTAGTATCTCAACTATCCTTGCAACTACCAAAAAATGGCTGACTAGAAAATGCGATAGCGATTTTATATCAATTCCCATCGCCGTTCCAACTTCATAGGTTTGTCTTTTTCTTCCGTTCAAGGGCGTAGCAAATCGCTTCCAATCGAGCGTTCTTATCACCTTCCAATCTCACCTGCCCTCCGCGTGTCTACCTGAGACCCCGAATGGGAGGGACTTGAACCCATGCCCGCCACCAGAACAACAACTGTAAAGAGCCCAAATATTTAGTAATCAAAACCTCACTCGAATCGACCATTTCGAATCGATTAGGCCGGTGGGCGGGGACGTGACGCGTTTCGGTTGCCATGACTTAACAGGGAAACCACCGTGACCACTTTTTCGGTGGTATGCTGCACCTCCGCGGCCATGGTCTGTTTGACGGAGGCCGTGCGTGGTCTTGGACATGAAGGAAAGTAAGTGTAATTGTTCATTTGGTTTCCAGTTAAAATTTCTTAAACAAATAAATTGCTTGAGTGACTTCGGTTCGGGCTGTAAAATTGATGGATTTGTAGCATCTATTAATTCAAAGCGTCTTAAGCAGTTGTGGTGTTGCCAGGGTTGATTTAATGGTGCATCCTGGTCGCAAAACACAGTTTTTTCCAACAAATGAAGTTACTAGTCTATTTAAACTGTTTTCGATGCAGCATTGGATATCCTTCTATGTAACAGTTTCGCTTATTTCTTTCAACTTAGACTTCTTTTAGGACGAATCAGTAACGTTTCCAAAAATTTCCAGAGAACCAATTGAGTTGTCTAACATTTATATAATGCCAGTTTATAATCAACTATTGAAAATCCAATCGAAACCTTCCGTCTTCAACAATATCTGACCCCTTCAAATTTTTCCAAAAGATCTCATCCACACTTCGCCACTCGAAATGGAACTCAACCAAACCATCCTGTCGTAAATAATCTCATAAAACAATTTAGTGGGCATACTTGGCCCAGGACCAAACGGAATTTAATCTAGTAATTGTATGGTAGTCACTCATGCTGAATGATTCCAAGGACTTTCTAAATTTTATTATCATTTTCTGCCATCCCGTCTAATGCTCTTCAAATATTTTCCTGGTCAAATGTCCTTGATTCAAGGAAACCATGATTTTATTATCGAGTCAATGCTAATTGAAAATGATTGAAGTCACAAGTCAAGTTCTGCAATTTAATGGTTGGTAATAAGTTGTAAAATATGGAGAAGTGGTCATTATGTGGGATGATGGTGAGTTTATGACTATTATACAATTTTGGGGTAGAACATTATCATTCTTTGCATTTTACTGGTCTCATATTTAACATTTGTTGTGACCTCTTTGGATGGTCTATTTTTTTTGATAAAAAATTAAGTCGGATATTTAAAGTGGAGGTTTTTTAAAAATAATGTTGACATTGAAATGAAACTAATTTTTGAAATTTTTATCACACTGTAACAAAGGATTGATTTTCGAATTGCTTTCTAGCATCTATATCACGAATTTTTGTTGTTGATATTTTTCCATTTTATTTCATACGTACTTCTAAGGCAAACATCATAGAGGGGAAAATGACTGATGGTCGAAAAGTTTCAACGAGAAATGTCTCACAGAAGTATTAAAAAGTATCAGAAAAGTAAACAATAAGTCTTTTTCAATCGCAAAAATATAATTGATGCATCCAAAATTTACCAAAAAAGTTCAATTTTGAATTCTGAATTGTGTAGGAAAAGTATTACAGGGATTTTTTTTTAAAAAAATAATACCTAAATATTCCGATTTTGTGGATTCTACACAAGTTAATTAATTATTCTGCATTTTTTGCTGAACAAATTAATTTTCAAATAAAAATGTTCCTGTAAATATCTCGCAGTTTTTTATTGTGTTATGCTACGAAATTAAAATTATTTATCCTTACTTTGCGACATTGAAATGACAATCATGAATTTTTTTCGATGTATATTTTTTACAAAATTTGTTGGACAGCACAAATCATTATGATTTTTGGTGAACTTTTTTCCACACAAAGGTTCACATTAATTTTTAAGAACGCTTTTAAAACGCGTTAGAATTTTAAAATATTCATTTGAAATTTCTGGTCAATAAAAATTAGAAGAGAATGTTGTGGTAAAATATTTATATTTTAAATATTTAGCCTAAATTACCGTATAACAGATTGGTGAACATATTTGAACAAGATTATGCAATGGAATTTTTCAGAGAGCGAAATGGCCCCTAAATTTTTTTACTAGATATTTTTTAAACATGAAATACCGTGAAAATGTTCAAGAAATGTTTTCTTTTGAATTTTAAAAATTATATCTATTTGCGTTTGTATATCTTGTAATGTAACATGGTCAAGAGCCTGAACAGGGTTTGCCAGCAGTGGAAACAACGCCAAGCGTCGGCCAAGCCTCGACGTACAACGAACGACCAACGGTCAGCTGCCAGTGCTGGCCCAATGCTGTGGATTGGCAGTGGCACAATGCTTGGAGCCATTACTGGAATATAACAATTTAGGGCAGAATGGTGAGCTTCAGTGCAAGTTTGTTATGTTAATAAGTGTTGCATAGTTAAAATGCGCGAATGTATAGTATTGAAATGTGATTGCAAAGAAAGCATAACAGAAATCATTGCATTGTTTGCAATTCTTGTTGAACTCGTAGGTAATATTGATTGAACTGATTGAATTTTGGAAGATTATTTATATTTGATAATTTTTTTTTCCAAATTTTTGATTTCAATAGTATATTTCATTCGTGGAAAATTTTGCCAAGATGATTTTCATTACTGGAAAAAATAAATTTATTGCTATCGAAAAGATTCAAATGACATGTTTTCTTGTGTTTTTTCTGACAAGATGATTGCTTTAAAAGTAGTCTTACATTCGACACTCATTCTGCTCATTCATAATACAAAGTAAGAACCCTTGAATATGGGTTTACTAGCATGAACAATTAAGAAGGCTGTTTCACGCTAACGGTTTATACTAGAGACAATTTCAAAGAAATTTTCGTAACATAATATTTTTACAATAAAGATATATTGTGCTATTTACAAATTTCAAATAAAAATGTTATATTTTTCAAGAACAAATTAAAGGCTGAGGCCCACAACCCGCATTGTAAAAATAGCGCTCCGTGTTGACCATCAGTCCTTCTAACTGGCATATCCAAAATCAATTAAACAATCAAAAATTAATAGTTGAAAAGTTTATCTAGTGCTTAATTAAGGCTTTGCCAATTTAGATAAAATTGGGCGAAACGACGACATCTGAGCGGCTTCCAACCAATTTTTAGGCGAAGAACGCTTGTGTTTTATTTATAGAAAAAAATGCATGAAAAAAACAAGAGCTTCAATTGAGCATTAATTATTGATCAATTTAAAATTAATTAATTAATATTAAACTATTTTTTTGTTTAATTGATTTTGCTTAACCATTAAGCAGTACAGTCACCGCAACTGTAAGAGAGCGATCATTAATCGAAGCTGATAACTTGGTCAAGGATTAAAATGTTTATGTGAAATTTTCGTGAAAGATACTTAAAACATAGTGTATAAAAAAACTGCTTTATGAAGGTATCTATTTCTCCACGCATCTGAACAGCCCTAACCCCTTAAGTAGTCATCTCAACTATGTTTGATAAAGTTATTAAACTTCCGCAAATTACCTATACAAATTGCGCCTGATAAGACACACTGAAAAGGACATCACACGTTTTATTGTCGCAATTAACGTTTGTGATTTCAACAGATCGAAGGATCTGACGAGAAGTCGTAGCAGTGTACCTACCAAAATGTCCACCAGGCGGGAACGAATTGGCAAACATTCGGGTTTAAACATGAACCACAACTTTTCATACAATGAGCGTAGCTCTTACTTAGTCCTCCAGGGACACTTCAGTTCATGCATCTTAATGTCCTGCCACAGGATCGCAAAGTGACCTATTTAGCTAAACAGTTTCGCACGTTCGCCGCAGAATTTATGTTGACGGTAATTGCACCCCTTTTTCACAATGCCTCAAGATATATACACTCCGATATTGCCACTTGCCTGCAGTCAGGTGTAATGGACTCAAAAGGACTCGTGGATACAACTCACATTTCTTCGGGGCGTTCATCCCTCGCTCGGGCAAGTAGTGAAGCTAGTGGTGTCGCCGTGCAGGGTAGTTTCATGCTCGCCCTTGTCTCTCGATTAAATTAGTCGTAAATAACAACTGGAACGCCTGGGCATCCAATAAAATCGTCATTACAGCAAGAACATTACTTTTATTTGCTGAGAACTCAAGTAAATTGGATTTGCGGCTAAATGAGAACAAATAGAGTAGTTGGCCGGGGGGAATGCCAGGCAAGCAGTCACTGATGAGATTTACAGGGGCTGCGTTGCCAGGGCGCAAAACAGGCAGCACAACATAGTGGGCAATGTTTTGCGGGGCAGTTAGTGCATTAGGGGTGGCTTCAATCACAGCCACTTTGGAGAGTCGGGCATATGTGCAAGTAAAGGGAAACGTAAACAGGACTTCGCTCCAATGAACTGAATGGAATTGATTGTTGTCTATTTGTGCTGTTCGATGTGATTTGTTGTGCAAGCTTAAGGAATGCTTTGAAGTAAATGGATTAGGCGAATGGTTACCAGTAACTATCTACCCTCACAGGCTCACATGTCAGCACGCTAATCGTTCTAGAACTTAATTAAAACCTACAACATGTGCATTTGACTTTATTACTTTGATTTTGATAGAGTTAATACTCAGATCAAGTGGTCGGATTACCTGGTGATTTGTTCATGCTGATGTAGGTATCTCAAATCACTTCCTCCTGTACCAGAATCGGTGCTTGGATATTGTCTGGGAAAGACCTGGAAGTAAAATTATTTTTAAGACCGTGGAAAAGTTAAGTGACATCAAGGATTATACTTGGAGTCTAAAACTAGAACACTTAGGAAGTTAAAAATGGTATTAACCACTCCCAGTTCTACTCAGCATCTGATCGTGTCTAACCAGCTGTACTTTTTACTTATTAAACAAGCCGCGAAGTGCGACCCTTGAAGGCCACACGGTCAACTTCCCAGTAATATTTACATAAATATTAAAAATACTAAACAAAATAATAATTATGAAAATAATACTACTTTAAATAATAATAATGTACCTCTCATAACAGTAACTAGAATGACTTAATATTAATCGTATCATCTACGGGAGCGTCAATTGATTGCGTAAGGTTTTTGGTCGCTGGGCACAGATTGATTTGATTGAATATTCACGCGGATCAATGGGGGGGGGGGGGGGTTTCTACGTTATTTGTTATTTTCATATTGATGAAAGCTTTTTTTATAGCATATGATCTAGCAAAGTATTGACTACGAAACATTTTACCATTCAAAGCGTTCATTGCCACAAATGCAAATTTGATTAATTTTTTTTTGATTTTCAAAATTTAAGCAGTTTTGATATAAAAATTAAAACACGGTACTATGAAGACTATTAAAAATCTGCTTACATTATGCAAATATTAATAAACTGTGATTGGCTTAACAACAATGTCTTCAGAATAAGAGTAGTCGGGTAAAATCATTCATGTGAACACTTTTTACATGGCGACTTTAAATGATTTTTTATTTTTAATTTAATTTTTTTAAACATCATGGAAAAGCGTTTTGCTGGTTTGTCTCCAAAAATTGATAATGATTTATAAATTTTATAAACATTTATTACCGTGTTGTGCAAATCTGGTTAACAAATTTATTTTTTATGAAAAAATCCTAAATTTTTGCATTTTTTTTGTTAAATTAAAAAACGCCTCCAACGATTTTTTTAAATATAAAAACATTACAAAAATGTTAATACACGTCGATTGACACCTAAGTGATGCAAATATTATATTTGGTTCGTGAGATATAGTGAATGGCATAAATGACCTTGAAATCATGATGACTTTTAATGATTTTTAATTTTTAATTTACTTTTTTTTGTAATCATGAAAAAAAATTTTGTTGATTTTTGCACAAAAACTGTTTGGAGTATATAAATTTTATAAATATTGATTACTGTGTTTCGGAAATCAGGTTACAAATTTACTGATTATGAAAAAAACCCTAATTTTTTGCAATTTTTTCAAAAAAATTAAAAAACGCCTCAAAGAATTTTTTTAAAAACTTGACAGAATCACATATATTAATACGCGTCGATTGACACCTTAATGATGAAAATCGCATGTTTGGTTCGGGAGATATAACGCATGACAGAAATGACCTTCAAACGGGCAAAACAGCAAAAACCCCCGACCGAAGTTTCCCAAAAACTAATCAGCTCTTAAGATTGCAAAGACGCTTCGATTGATTTCTCAACAAAGTCGATCGGACTTTGTTTACGTGAGTTATGCTCGTAGAAAAAACTGTCCACGAACGCACATACGTACGTACGGACGTACGTACATACACACACACACATACATACTTCTTTCTAAAAACACTTAAAATATACTCGTAAGACCTCAAAACGTAAAGATATGTTGAAAATTTCAATTTCGATTTTCGAGGCGATTACAAGAACTTCCCATATACTGGGAAGTTAACAATACAATAAACCTCTTTTCTAGACCTCTTTTTATATAGAATAACATCCTTGCCTTATATATGATGAAAATATTTGATATTAATTTAAAATCATACGATCCATTGCAACAGTTGATTGCAAAGTGTTGAAGAATTCCTGTGGGATGACTTTCACTCGAAACTTTCTTATTTCGGTATTTAAATTAATTTTATCATCGAGTACCTTTAACAGTCTGCCTTAGATAGGTAGTCTGATGCACAACTTCATAATGATATTCATAGTGAAATGTGTCCAAATATTTCTGAAACCAAAAGACATCCTTGGTTTTAGAATCAAAATTTGTTGGGCATATCCGAAAGAGTGTGATTCTTGCAATTTTTCTACTTATGTACTTGTTCCAAAAATAGGACAGAGCACAGAGGTCCCTTTTAGGTTCCAAGCAATGATTCCATTCCGTATTTGTTCTACATGGTTTGATAGAAAGCCAAAAACATCTTGATCCTTATGGCGACTTAAAGACAGTCGAAGCTTTTTATCGAAAATATTCAGGTTGAAAAAAATCCCATCTGCAAATATTTCCATGAAAAAGGAATTTCTATAAATTTTTCGTATCTTAACCTTTTCATTTTAAAACAATTCAATATTTAAAAAGCATTATGATTCTCTCCTTTATTTCTTCTCATTTAATCAAAAACTCCAGCAAAAACATGCTTTGAATGATAACAAAATTTCTGTTTGCTACTTTGAAAACAAAATAAAAACTGAAAAACTTAATAATAGCGGAGTGCTTCTATTTAGCTTGAATTAAACTAATTTAATTTTGAATCCTTGAGTCCTTTACGGAATTATGATTTGCATAGCATTCAAATGTAAGCTATTCACTCCTGCCCGGTGACTTTCAGTTCTGTGTGCATGCATCCATTCACTCATAGTGACGACCGACATCATTCCGAATAAGGATATGTGTTGCGGTGGGCATACACCCGGAAGCAAACTATTGTTAACAAAGTGCTTGTGTACTTTCTTTTTTGGTAGCTCATACTACGGTCGGTATGTAATGTTCCACTCAACCTGGCTCGGGAGTATACAGTTTCCATTAGGAAGAATGATGACACTTGAAACTTGAAAAGTTTTCAAAGTGTTGGGTCATGTGAATGTTAATTGTGATATTGTTACAGGATACTAATTTGAGTATGTGGATGAGTTAAAAACGGATGTAAAGTGTTAGCATAGAGGTTCATTGTGAAACGTTCTTTTGAAATGAAATAATGAATGAATTTGTAGAAAAAAGTTATCTCGTAGTTTTCGAAATAAAAATACGTCTACCTTAAATTTAATTAATTTGAAAATTCCGTTTCTTTTTCACAAATTAATGAATTTTCGGGTACTTTTTATTCGATATTTTTTAAAAATTATGATTGTTTCCTAAAAATTCACACTTGTATTTAAACAAAAATTTCACAATCGGAAATCTGTCTGAGTAGTAACAAAAATGGTTGAACTGAGTTTATGCTAATGTACATTTGGTTGGATTATTTTTGGTTTTCTGGTGGTGAAATTGACCTAACAGAAATTCGACTCTTTGGATTTAGGCGGCTTGAAAGCTGTTTCACCTTTAGCTGAGCACTCATTTTCACCTACTACGCAAAGTTGGAGTTAATATTCATTTGTTAAAAAATTGAAAAAAAATTTATCCGGATTATGTGACTAAAATTTTTTTTTTTTTTCATTTTTTTAAAATGTTTCAATCAAAAATACTTCAATCTCGCCATTTTCGACTTTATCAATATTTGAATTCATTTTGAAGCGATCGCTGTGAAAGGTCAATGCGGAAAATTAATCCCTTGGTCAAGATATTAGCAATATCTAGTTTCATTTACTACTAGAAAAGTATTTCCATAAAAATATATATTTTGGGTTGTACTTAAATTGAAGGTACCTAATAAAACGGCAGTTTATATTAATCACAAATGAAATTTCTTTTTGCATCACCTCAGAACACAAATTAAGTGAATTTGACGAAAAAGCCTCGTTTGAAAATAGTCGTTTTGTTTTGTTCGGAAGCAGTCGGTTTTGGAATTGGAGATGTTTTTATAACATTCAACAACGGTTAGGAGTAAAATTGTTGTTAAAATATTAGAGTCACATATTGATTGGACTAATTTCGATGAATTTTGATACGAATGAAAGATTAAGGGGTTTGTTTGGGTTTATAGCATGAATATTCAGCAATTTTTTTATCAAAATTTTCATTAGAATGTGTTGAAAATTTCATATAATCAAATTTGGATCTTGCACTTCTCGATTTTTTTTTAAAAATATTTCCAACCATAGCCACAAAATGGCAGTCATTATGGAGCCCCTTGAAAACTACTTGACATGATATCTTCTATTCAGATAAGTCTGAAACAAATAAATCCAATGGCATTTTGAAAGATAAGTGATTGGTTATGGTAGGGACTAGAATGAAACATTTTGGGTTAAAAAAACAAAAGCCTTACCATTTTTTGCCCCTTTTTGTAAGTAAAATTGTTTAAAAGTTTATAAAAAAAATCGGATTTTTCTAATTCTTCTTCAGACTAAAACTGTATATGTACTGAATATTCTGTCGAAATTTCACGCCAATCGGCCACACAGATTTTTCAAAACCGTGTCAACCAAACCAAAAAAACGTTGTTTTGAAATTAATTAATTAATTAATTTTTAAATTTCCAATGTTTCAAAAAACCAACAAAATTTCTTTACGGATTTCGTAAGTAAGTTGCATCAAGAATCATCATTTTTGACGCTCCACTGTGTTTCGTTATTATCGACTCCCGAATTACGACATTATAAGCATGGTCCACCTCTTAATTAAGAAGTTCAAGAAATTTTAAAGCCAATATACGAAGATTTAACTTCGAATGATTTATAAGAAAGGTGCTTCGTAATTCGTAAAAACAAGTAAACGCGATTTTCTCGATTTCGTGTTTTTTTAACCTGGCATACACGATTTTAGAAAAACTAATCAACCTATCTGATTTTTTAATATGTTATTGTACACACATGTGGCTATAGCGGGTAGCGGAATCATTATGATCGGTATCAAGTATTGTGATTTTCACTCAATTTTTCACCCTCAAAAATAAGTTTTTTTAAAAAAATTGGCCGCCATCTTGTTATTTTTCAACGAAAAAAAATCATTCTGATACCTGGTATAGGCACTTAAACAAGGATTAATTTTTGGTTTACAGTCCCCCTCCCCCCCGGATGATCCAGTCATCTGAAATCACGTCCGTCGTCATTTTTTCATGTTTTTTTTAAAATCTAAAAAAATATATTTCTGTACACCCAAAGTACCAATTAAAAAACATTTTGAAACCTCTAGAATAAGAAACCAACGGTTTTATATCTGCCAGAAATCGTTTTCATTGAAATTTCCAGATCTTTCTCAAACCATCCCGACTGGTCCGAAACGACTACCTGAAGTAAATACGACCTCTGCTCGTCGGGTACAGCATTATGTCTTACCATTCGGTTTCTGAATTCTCTAATACACTAAAAGATGTTGTTAGAAACATTTTCAAGGATGTTGAACAAAAAGTACGTTAGTACCGCGTCCTTTGTTGTTGGAAGATGACGTAAAGTAAAATAAAGTCAAAACTTTCAGCGAATTTTTCTCGAAACAAGTTTTTTCAAATCGGCACGCAGCATAACTCAAACAATTTTTTATTTTTTAATTCCAAATTGATACACATCTTTAAAACAACATTCCGTATAGAAATACGTACCCGATTTTTGATAAGTTAATATATCGATTTTTCAGGTTACAAATAAGTGCCCGTTTTTTGGTAGTAAAATGAACTTTTTTTTAAATGCTCACAAATTTAACAAAAATGAATACTTATATCCTACGTATTTCTATAGTTATACTAATGTAAAAAAAAATTGTTATTTTGTTCCAGATTAATTTTTGGAGCACTTCTACTGCTTGCTGCAGAGCTTCTCCAAAAAAAAAAACCATTCCGCAGAAACGGCTGTTGGACAGCTATTTTGTAATATTTTTCAATAAAACATGCCTAATGACATCCTTAAAAGGAGTACTTTTTTATTTTTTCTTCTATATGAAAATTCGCAAAAAAACCTTAAAGTTTCGCTCTCTACTGTGGTGAAACCTTTTAAAGCTGAAACACCTGTAGACCGCGCTCACACAGGCTTTATTGTATCGCTGTATATATATATCTGGACTTCGTCGACCAAAATGAGAGTGGTCAGACAAATTCCTCTTCTATATACATAGTACCGAAAAATGAGGTTTTTGGAAAATCAACTTTTTGAAAAAATAAACCCAGATTGCCCCCTTAAAGTTATTTCACATACAACCAATTAACACCAAAAAATTATTTTGCAAATTTAAAATGATATCTAAATCAGATAATCAAGCAAAACATCTACCAATCTTGGCTTTTAGGTCAAATATTTCGAAACTGCAAAAGTTTAACATAAACTCAGTTTCACTTAGTTTTTCAAATTTTTGCATTTTCATTTTTAGATCATAAGTTTTCTACCAATTTAATTTTTTTAACAAGACAATTTTCAGCACAGTTATTATAAATTATATTCCAACAAATCCTCCAATAAAGTTGAGGAACTCGGCACATTTTATTTTTTAATTCAAGAACTACGCAATGTTGAAACTCGTAAAGTCTAGTATCCAGTATTGAATTAAGTTTTACCCTGAATTTTGAGAAAACTCGCGAAGTATCCTTGCAAGTACCTTACAGTTTTGGAACAGTATCAAAACAAATCCAAATACGCTTAGTCCACATGTGAGCAACTTCTTTGCAAACTCCGAACTTATTTTTAGAAGGCTAGAATAAAATTAATTTCAACGTTACAAGAAACTTAATCTAAAGTACTCCCACATATAAAAATGCCCACCCTCTAAAATCGCTAACTAATGTTCTACAGGTACCTTAAATAGCACGCAACATTTACGAAATCGGTGAACTGTATAAATGATGTAATAAATCGTGGCTTCCTCTACGCTTGGAACGCTTTCCATAACAAATAGCTGTTAGGACATTTTCTTCATTGCCACGACTGCAATATGAAATTGTTATTCGACTATTATATGGCGTCCTCTCGATATTCAATCGAGTCAAATGTGCTGCAAATAGCTATTACATTGCCAGCATCAATCTTCGTGGTGAGTTATGAAGCCCATCGGCAATTTTCCAAGATAAACTCGAAACGGAAGAGATAGTGTCGTGGAATTGGCAGTAAATCTCCAAGAAAAATATCTTTTGGAATTAAGTGACGGTGAAAATTCATAAACGTGAAAAAAATGCTTTGGTGTC
Source organism: Oxycera nigricornis (assembly GCA_963942545.1). Classification (NCBI taxonomy): domain Eukaryota; kingdom Metazoa; phylum Arthropoda; class Insecta; order Diptera; family Stratiomyidae; genus Oxycera; species Oxycera nigricornis. Next base: position 110,426,521 of record OZ012661.1, on the reverse strand, counting down.
GAAAATATCGAATCCTGTAAAGTATTTTTTTTTGATATTTTGAGTATTATTTTTAATTTCATCCTCTTTAAACGTGACTATTTCTAAGCTGAATTGTTCTACCAAAATGATGTGGTGATCTGCAGAAGGAAGTGCTTGGTTGCACTTGAGCACTGTTTTCGGAAGATAAACGTCTATCAGCAGATTCTAGTGTCCACTTCTACCATACATCTTTTATAAATTACAGATTCCATATTCATCAGTTCTGATATGACTTCCGTTCTAGAAAGATAAGCACATATACACACACACACACATAAACCGACATAGGCATTCTAGTTCCACAGGACTTTAATCAAATGTGCATATCAGAGATACCGGAATGTCTTCTTGTCCGTTCATTTCAGGACGATCTAGACACTATCTATCTTCGCTGAGCACAAGAACATTTCCAAGACCGGTAAAGGTTTGCTTATTTGATATTCCTCAAGTTCCTCGGGCTAATATAATTTCAATTCCCGACAGCATTATGGCGGAAATTGGGAAGCAGTGAACGGGAGCAAGCACATGTCGAATTTCATTCAATTTACAGCAATCAAATTAAAATTAGTCTGTGAAATAGTTTCAACTTGGGTTCGGGTCATTTTGATCATTGCTTCACGACCTGAATTGGTTTGGAATGCGTTCGAAAACTTTCTGAGCATCGTCGCAGATATCCTTTTCGAATTCCTTGGGAAAATTGAATTTGCATTTGTAATAGGTTGATAGAAGTGTTTAACTGATAAAGGATTTCTTGAGAAATTTGGTACTTTTGGAATGTTCAAAAAATATTCCATTGCTTTTTAAAGCGAAAAAGCAGTAAACAAATTAAAGTTAGTTGGAAATCAAAAGTTTCAATGCTTAAACAAAATAATTATTAATTGCAAAAAAAAATATTAAACGAGATGATATGCATTCTCATAAAAAGGATAAGAACGGTTGAACTGAGACATAAATTTGAGAGTAGATTTGCGGTTTTTTATTCCGGCAGTCAGGTTAAGTAGACATGATGGAGCTACTACCGATAAGTTGAAGAAAAGAAGCAACTACTCAAAAAATGTTGCAATACCAGGTGTATAAGCTTAAACCCGCTGTTTGGTCATAGATGGCGTGAATGAGCGTATTAAGCTATCATGGAAACGTCATACTTTTTTTATGAGTTTGACACCTGTCAACATTAATCTGTGCACATTGTCAGCAATTTTATGAAGGTTGGGGACCATCAATTGCAGGCTATTTTACACGAAGACGATACCCAATCACAAAATATGCTCGCCGGGCAATTGGGTGTTGCTCAACCAGCCATTTCCATGCGCCTGCGTGCCATGGGAAGATTCTAAAGATCGGAAAATGGGTGCCACATGCATAAACGATGCAGGTGGAGCGACGCCAAAACATATGCGAAATTTTAAATTTTGCTTACCAGACAAAAACAACTAGTTTCGTCGGATTGCGACAGGTGATGAAATGAGGATATATTTCGAGAATCCTAGACGCAAGAAATCGTGGGTTGATCCTGGCCAACCATCAACATTTTTTTCTGAAGGCCAAATCGCTTCGGATGGAAGACGATGCTGAGCGTTCGGTAGGATTTATATATATATATATATATATATATATATATATATATATAAGCAGTAGAATTTTTTCAGAAAACATCTTGATTCCTATTATATATATATATATATATATATATATATATATATATATATATATATATATATATATATATATATATATATAATAGGAATCAAGATGTTATCTGAAAAAATTCTACTGCTTAATGTCCGAATTAACTCAAAAATTCGAGAAAAAATTACAAATTTTGTAAAATAATTGCTGAAATTTGAAGCGAGAGATTTACTATTAACATGTTTTGTTTGCATTTTATTTTTAACTCCAATATAAAATCTGCTTTATATATTTAGGACGTCATTTAGTTTTAGAGGATAATTCATAATTTATTAAGAAAAATAAAATGCAATGTTGATGCGATCTGAACATACGAAAATGTGAAAAAAGATACTGATCAAATAATTTTTACGGATAAAAATACAGAACAAAAATTGAAAACCAAAATTTTGTACAAATCTAATATAAAATAAAATTACGGTCAGCCAAAAAAAATGCCTTGAACAATTCTCACATTTTAAAATAATATATTGTTTCAACTTGAATAAATACAATTGCTGTATGGTTTTTGATTGGCAAATCTATACTTATTGCAGAAGTAATGCATTTTAGCTAATATGAGTTTTTAATGGCTTTTCTCTGAGCTCGATTGTTTAAAAAAAAATTGAGTCCTTAGCTTGGAACTTCAATTTTGCGATTGAAGAATTCGGTGCTATTTATTCGTTTTATGGGAACAAATAGGATGAACTACTGGAATAAAAGGACTCCCTGAATGTTTTTGTTGTTGATTATGATGATGAGTGGTTTGGTTGCCCTTAAATATTTAAGTATGATAAATCCTGTTCATTCCCCTGAACGCTTTATTCAAGTGAGCAGATTTTTTTGCAATTGTCACATGCTTGTACCAACAAACCATGTTTCATGAACATCCGAAAACTAGCGTCACAACTAATCTAGTTCACATGCAACAAAACTCAATTTGAAATTTCATTCAAAATTTAAGGACATGCCTCAAATGATGCAAACATCACTCTGCCCATCTGGTCGCAGGACTTTCAACAGCATATGACTCTTCCACCTGGAAATCTCATCCGAAAAAAGGACAGGCGATATTCATGAATGCTAATGACGAAACTAATATGTGACTATCGTTGGCCATTCACACAACTGACCGCAACTTCACGTGGAGAGGTCATAGTTCATGCCTCCTGGCCGGTGACATAGTGCCCGACGCTCCATCACGACCTTCTGCAATAAATATTAATATCAGATATAGCCGGCATGACTGTCCTCGGCCAGGACTTTTATGCGCTAGAGATGAAGCTAGTGCTAGTGCTAGAGCTAAAATCATATTTACATACGAAAGCATTTCGGGGAGCTTGTGGACGAACTACGGCAGGAAACATCTCCTGGCATGCAGTCCGTCTGGACACAAGGAACCTGGCCAAGAAGACTATATAAGCTGTTACTCTAGGATATATTGTGTGTACAATCGTCTCATATTTTTATATTGAGGTGAGGAGTTGCCGAAAGTCCTGGCCAACGATGATACATTGCATAGTAAAAATTTAATAAACAATAAGCAAATGTTTTTTAACATCCATATTGGCTGAAATATGAATAGAATTTTTTCATGGTGGTTTTGATTGAAATTAATTGATAATAACGGTATCTCACCATAGGACATTTTCTAATACTAGTGGTTTTTTTAAATTTAGTTTCTTGAAACAATTTGAAGTTAATTGTTCATATTTTACAAGTATACAGCTTTTTACGTGACAAAAGTCTTTCAATATTTATATTCAACAGCTAACGTTTGTGTTTTTTTTTATTGCGAGAGACTCTTCTATCAGATTAGCAACTGTCCTGATACTGATGAGTTCATTAGTGTTCAAAAAATATTTTAAAGTGGAGAATGATAAAGTGCATTTTCATCATCTCATGTTAGACGAATTTCACAAGTTGACACTCCACCGAAAAACAGCCAGACTTTTTATTTGAATTTGAATTTCAAAAATTCAACGGAAAATATTCGGATTCTAAAATGTTGTCGCTGTTTTTGAAAATTTTCGATACGCGGAAAAACAATTCAGGAATAATAAAGAATCAGACACATTATTCTTGGTGCGGTACAAGTTTAGGGTTGACGATCGTTTGGATTCGAAATGATAGTATGACCTTTCGTCCTACGTCAGTACCCTCACATTTCATCGTCCAAGATAGCGACGGTCGTTTAACACATGCAGTTGAGAGATGTTTTTTGGAAGTCAAAAAGTTAGCTACGAGGGTGGGTCAATAAGTCCTTAGAAAAAGATAGATGAGGAATTTTTTGTGGTAAGTTTTTTTATGCTTTTCAACAAAATCTCCTCTTGGATAAATACATTTTTGTATGCACCCCTCCAATTTTTTGAAGCCATCAGAAAAATATGGTTTTGAAAGTCCTTCAAAATAGTCATATTTTTGTTTAAATGAGGCCTTTAATCTTCTTCCTTCAATTCTTCACTCAACCGGTCAAAAACGACGCATAATAATCTCCTGTGTTTGTTTTTTCTTTTTTTAAATAGTCTATAAAAATTATTCAACGTGCATCCCAAAAAACCGTGGTCATAACTTCCCCGGTCGATTTCACAGTCTTCGCTTTCTTTGGAGAAAACACTCATCTTGCTGAATTTTTTTCATATCCAATTTTTCATGTAAAATAGAAATGACGGTGCTTTTTGACACCCTCGTGGTCTCAACTATTTTGTGCGGTTTAATTTTTTTCATTCACAACTACGCCTAAAAGCTTAACCTTCCATTTTAAACATACATAGGAACATTTCTTGAATAAAAATTTTCTTTATGTTCAGATCAAGGATGAGCTCTTTCAGTTGTTTTTGATATTTAAAATTTGAAGGCTTACCATAAATTTTGCGAAATCACTTCTCTTAAATATTCAAAAAAATTTAAAATCAACACAATTGCGGTCTCCGAACAAATTTTTTGGGTATTTCCATCGCATTTGACCAGGAGTACTTATATTTTGGATTCAGTATATATGTATCTACTATCAAGTTTTGTAACTGCTTGAAAAATTGAGGCGCATTTCATGTGGGACAAGTTTGACCATTCATATCCTGGATTCATGAGTCGTCCTCCCAATGTTGAAGTTCATTTGCTTTTTGTAAGACAACATATCCTTTTGAAATCATCGTCACAGCAAACATTTTCTGTGCACCACACTTGAAGCAGCTACGTATTCTTAAACATATCCTTAATAATTGTCATCTTATCTCACGGTTACCCAATTGAAATAAGCACCCAACGGTTCACAAAGCATTTCTGAATCCATTCGCCTTCAATCTAGCCAGCCATTCAAACACCAACGTCTCGTTGGATTCTATACTACATGAAATAGGATCAGGATTTTCCGAACCATTTATAAGAACATGAAACTACTTCCCACATCAGCATCACACGCTCCCATGTCATACGAACAAATAAACCTGGAAACTTTTAAACATATCTCAAATGGATTTTGTTTCCAGGAATTGGGGACGTATCCGATACAGAATCCTAATAGCTCCTTGCTTGTCCAGCCTAGTTTTTATGCAAAAACGGATACTTGGCCGGATTATTAAGAGTTGCTTGCCAGCTGGAATGAATTCGCCCGGCATCCTTTGGCATGATTCTTCTAAACAACCCCGTCACGGACGAGTGCCATTGATTTGATTTTCCATTAAAACTTAAATGGCGTAGCCTCTAGAAATCTTTAAAATTTACCACCGTCGTCGTCATCAACATTACCATCAGCATCAGCACCCTCGGCACCAACGTCATTGCCTCCGCAGTAGTACCCTTGGCTTTGGTGTTGCTCAAAGGATACAGGATGAGGTTCACAGTGAGCCGTAATTGGAAGACGTGCGTGGAATATGTAAAGTGATGCCAGCTATCGAATACGCTGCACAAGGGCATCCAAAGGCTCCAAGGATCATGTCTCGTTGGTAATCTTTTCTGCTAGACTTGGCTTTCATTTTGGCAGTTTCATGTTTTTGTGTTTGTGTTTGTGTGTATTTGAATTTCGAATAGCAATGGAAATTTGACTAGGGTTGATTTTTGAGGTGCTAACACTGAGAGTGTAATACCAAATTGAAGGGATGCTACATTTTATGATTCTGGGAAATGAAAAAATAAACAGTTGAGCTTCGGGCATTGTGTGCGCTTCGATAGTTTGTGGGACAGACTTGGTGAATAACTAACTATTGATTTAGGTCCACTGGTCAGTTTAGATGTAGAAGTAATTAAAAGATTAAAATGTACTTTAATGTTACAAAAACTGTCGTGGTAAGAAAGTTTTAATCGATTTTGTTATGACTACGTAAAATGAAACAATATTTCTTAGCAGCCATGGAGCTCAAGTATCCTTAATTTATATTGAAGACAGTTGCAGATCCTGAATTTGTGGGTCCTTGGGCTAATACTACACAGGGCCTACTAATTATTCAACTAACTGTCATTCTGTCAAGAAACTGTTTCCTATAACGATGTTGGTAATTGGAAAAATAGAAAAAGAAAAACAAGCCGCTAGGTGCAACCCTTGAGGTCCACACAGTCAACCTCCAGGTAATATTTACATAAATATTAAAAATATCAAACACAATAATAATTATGAAAATAATACTACTTTAAATAATAATAATGTGCCCCTCGTAACAGTAATTGGAATGACTTAATATTAAACGCAACATCGAAAGGAGCGTTCATTGATTACGTAAGGATTTTGTTGGATTGATTGAATATTCACTAGGACCAATCGGAGGGGGTGTAGTTTACAAAGCCTTTTCTACGTTATTTGTTATTTTCATATCGATGCTTGAACGACAAAAGAGCGCTAGCAAAAATGAATGCGGTTTTTGTTATTACGCCCACTGAAGAGATTTTGCCGCGTGATGGCCATTTTGAATAGTTGCTGTCAAAATTGCCAGCACTTCGACATAATCACTGAATTTGATTTTTTTCACGATTTTACATCAATGAGACTTATATTTATTTCTTTTTTTCAGTTGCTCTTGGAAAACATTGAATATACAGTCAAAAATCGGTTTAATTGCAGGTATTGACTTGATGACTTTGTTTACGTGAGTTGTGCTCGTAGAAAAAAACTGTCCGCGTACGTACGTACGTACTTACACACACATCTCTTTCTAAAAACATTTTAATTATACTCGAAAGACCTCAAAACGTAAATAAATGTCGAAAATTTCAATTTCGATTTTCGAGGCGATTACAAGAACTTCCCATATACTGGGAAGTTAACAATAGTTCGTGACAGGCATGAAGCTCGAGTATCCTTAATTTATATTGAAGAGATACTAATTTCAAAATAGAGCTCAGGTAAATTTGAATGATTTTTTCACCTGCTGAAAAGATTATTGTTGTTACTTTCAAAGACACCTATGTTCTTGAATAAAATTTTAGGAAAATGAAGAGATGAAAACATGAATCCATTCAAATTGTACAGAGTTCAAAAAAAGTAACATGCATCCTTCTTTTCCTAATAAAAGCTATTAGTTCATTCGATTTCGAACGAGTTGGTTTGGTTTACAGGAAAATCTCATAATTTTTCAAGCTTATTTAAATATGTTGAACACTAATTGGATCCTAGAATAAGTTAGAAATATTCAACCAAGTTAAGTTAAGGACAGTTTCTCATCCAATTCTAGCTCTGCTGCTCATTCAACAAAAGCATAGAATAATCTGAACCTTACGATTGCAATAATCTATTCGATAGAAATCCTGTAAAGAATATTGTCAGCTGTTGTGGTTTGAAATTTTCTACGCATACTCACCACTTCCTAAACAAGGGGTAGCACAATTACACCCTGCATCAGCTGTTGGTGTCTACTTCTAGTCAGTTGCATGGTGCACTCCTACTGAAAAAGTTCGAGGCGATTAAGAGCACACATCAAAAACAAAAAACGTAAAAGGACTATTCGAGTATAAATTCCCATTCAAATCTCTGCCAAGCACTTGTTAAAGTTCCCTGGGAATATCTTAATGTAATCTATACGACCGAGACATTTTCCAGGTATCTGCATTTAACATCAATGCAATTCATCCTGGCAGTGAATCGGGAAGTTTTCCCGGCAACTATTATGGGCTTTTGAAAAGTTTAACAGTTTCGGCGGAATACCTCCAGGCTGTTTAGCTGTTTCATTTTTTTTGCGAGTCTTCTTCTCGTTTGGCATCTTTGCTTCGGCGAAAGAATAAAAGTTAGATCAGGGGATTAAGCGGAAAACTGTTCAGCTAAGAAGTTTTCCTGATTCTCGTACGTTTGATTTTGAAAACGGAACTTTTTGCGATTTGCCTAGCTTAGCTGGTGTACGTTTTATAGTCGTTTGACTATGTATGTACTTTTTTTATCAAGCGTTCAAGGCATACATAATGTTTAAACACAATTTCCTTGTTATGGAAGTCTTGATAAGATTTAGAGAAGAATTGCTGAAGTGGAAATTGTATTTCAAGGCGTGGTGTCACGGTTGATAGTGTTGAGTTAATCACTGCTGAGATTATTGCGGGAAGCTCATAAATATTTCAGTAGCAATCTAAAGTTTTGGATACTTGATTCGAGCAGGGTTGAAATGAGCTGACTGTGCGCAAGTTTGGCAAAGTAAATTGCAAGGAAAAACAGTTTCCCAAATGGCTTCATGTTTAGTAATAGGGTTTTGATGTTTTAAAAGTAAGCATGAAGAATCTTATCTAATCTTATCCACGTTAGCGTCTATGCAATTTTGATAAAAAAAGAGACATTAGTTTACAAAAAAGGTTGTCTTGATTAATTCAAGAATGAAAAAGGTGCAAGGGGACTTCTTACTATTAAAAAACTTGAATACTAACTGGAACTAGCTCATTTTTTCAGAATGACATATAAATATATATACAGATATGAATAACAGGCCTTTTTGCTAAATTCCACCTAATTTTCTCAGATTGAATTAGAGCAACGGTTTAAAAAATGTCTTTAATAAGTACATCACCAATTTTTTTGCAATTCTAAAGAAGAACGTTTTCCGAAAGTGTTTTTTTAGAATTCATCTACTTTCGATCAATCAGCAAAGACTTTTAGGATGGCGAAGGTATCCTTTGATCATCGCTTTAAATTATGTGCAAATAAAGATTTTATCGTCAATATACTCGCTTCGTGCTCCTTTTAATATGTACGTAGCCGAGCACCAGTAGAGTCATCTTCCTATTGCACAAATGGATTTGTTTCTTTGCATATTCATTGTTATACCATGATTGCTGCTTTTGTATAGTGAGTGATTGTACTCAATCGATCCATCTGATTTTTTAATATGCTATGGCTTTAGCCGGTAGTGGAATCAATTTTCCACCCTCAAAAATAGATATATTTTAAAATGGCCGCCATTTTGTTATTTTTTAATGAAAAAACTATGTATCTGACATAGGCACTTAAATTATTAGTTTGGATTAATTTGGAGTTGCATCCCGTACAGATGATCAAGTCACCTGAAATCATCTCTGCCGTCATTTTTTGATGTTTTTTTTTTGAAAAAATATTGTGGGTAAAAAACAATAAAAACATATACAAAAAAATATTGTAAACCCAAAGTAGATACCAATTAACATATGTACAAAATTTCAAAATGATTTCTCTTTTTTTTCTATTGGGAAGCAAATGGTTCAAAACATATTCTTTGAGTATCGTAACCTAAAAGACCCCTTGAGAGGGGAAATGACATTAGGAGGCCTATTTTTATGATTTTTTCGTTATTTTTTTGGAGGGGAAGAAATGATTAGAGCTGATTGAAATTAAAGGCTATTTTATTTATATTTTGAACTACATCTCAAAAAAATTTCAAGGGATTATCATCAAATTTCGCAAAGTTAGAAACTGTTCTTCATGGAGGTCCGTCGTCCGAGTCTCTCATTGCCGTGCATGCTGGAATCCACAATTTTAACATGTAAAGAATCCAAGCAAATGTTTATATTATCTATATGTATGACTCTTCGGTGAACCAAATTTTGAGTGAAAATTTGAAAATTTGTGACGCGTATGAAAAAAAGTTGAAATTTATTTTGAGCTTTTGTAGTAAAAAAACTCTAAATCGAAAATTAAAAAAGGTTAACATTATAACCCCCATCACTGAAAGGGGTAGGAGAGGGGGGATTGAAAGAGGGGAATTCCTTTACCACTATGCCATGAAAAGTTCGAGGTGGTTAAGGCCCCATAACAAGTTATGGGGGCTCCTCCACTAAAAAATGGTAACCATGTATATTGTCAGAGATCACATGCAACCGTAAAATTGATCTGAGAAGTGATTTTTAGATTTGTTTAGAAATCGAAAATATTAATAATAAAAAATTTGTGATGACTAAAAAAATTTAAAAAAAATTATAAAAAATTGAGTTTCAATACTTTGGACACACGTTTGAAACCCCTCCTCTCCAGGTGCCTTTTCCTTTTTTCCTGTTTTCCAAAAGAAAAAAAATTTTAAAAAATATTTTCGAATTGTAAACAAATCTAAGAATCACTTCCCATATCAATTTATGGTTTCATGTAATCTCTGGAAATAGGCATGGTTTTCATTTTTTAGTTGCGTGCCCCCCATAACTTTTTATGGGGTCCTGACTGTTGCAACCTTTTCATGCCAAAGTTGTAGGGGAGTCCCCCTCTTTCGACCTCCGCTTACTCCCACCCCGTCGGGTGTGGTGGTTATAATATTAACCTTTATTCAAGTTCAGTTATACGCAAATTTAATAAAAAATCAAAAAATCGTTGGATTTGAAGATCAGTTAAAAATTTGCTGAGGTACAATGCACGCAAGCCGGAAAAACGCGTTTCGCACGAAAAACGCATTCATAGGAAAACATCTGCGTGTTTCCGCCCAGCTTTTCTGCGATCACTTCATTCAATGCGCCTTGCGGTATACTCGAGCGCGCTTCGTTTCTTGCCCCGAAAATATAAAAAGGACTTCGAATATCGGTATTAAACTTTTTGAGCATACTCTTGAATAGCTAAACTTTTGATTTCTGCAATAATAATAATAATTTTTTAACCTTTTAGTGTGATTCCAGGTTAATATGATATGGCCCTCATCATCTTGTCCATACATCCTCAGTAGTATCTCTTCAATGATTTCCCAACCCTCACTTCACTGTTCCTTGCTTCATTTGTACAGGATTTGTGGTAGACGTTGCTTACGTTGAAACTTAGCCATTATGGATGGTGATGATGCTCAGTTCGATAGTCATTAGTGTTTAAGCTAAACGTGTTAGTGATCTAGAATAGATTGCAGCTTCAAATTGAATGCGAACTTTAATCTAACACATTTTCATATGAAGACTCATCTTCTGTTACAATCTTCTTAATTGCTTTAGCTTGAAAATCTTTTTTTATAATGTGTTGTTTTCAAAACAGCTTAAAATGACGACAAAAAATAGAAGCAATTCATACCACGGTAATATTTTGACTGACTTGGGAAGACACTAAAGTATGTGGGCCGTTTTTCTTGCATTATAATTAAATCCATTAACTTTTTCTCCTTCACAAAGCGAAAAACGCAAATTTCAAATGAAAATTGAATTATTTTTTCGATGGGCGTTTTGTTATTGAATTTTTTTTATAATAAATTAATGCCTTCAAAGCTGTTATTCCTTGAAAATAAACTCAAAGATTATATTTCATTAAAATTTGTTTGAATCTCGCAAGATATCATCGCTTATTTAATTGTGTATGCTGAAAGATGTTTTTAAATTGAAAAGATTTGTACATACAAACCGAAGATCAAATAATTTGAAATTGGATTTTCCGAGGCATTCATTTCCTTTCAACTCTCAATCCTCGATACCTCGCCAAGCCTAACTACCCCCAACAAAAAAAATTCCAAGTATTTCTTATGTAAACACCAATAATCTGCTCAAATCAACATTTGCCGCCCCGAAAAGTTTCTTTGCCGTTCAGAAATGAATACATTTGGCCGATTGACTCCACTTCGCCAAAAGGTCGTCGTGTAAGGAATGTAAATTCCTTAAAATTCACCAGCTTAGCCCGAAAAATTCATCTGCTCACAAGTGTTTGGCAAATAATGTAAATCTGCTTATTTTCAGCCTAATTAGATTTGTTGTATATAAGTATGTGAAGATCTATCGGGTGCTTCCGATAAATCTGTTTGTACTTGTGTGGCGTTATGGCCTCCACGCGAAGAAAGTCTTGGAAAACACTTTCTTTTCTTTGCCAACGCCATCGAATCGGCGCTTGTTGCGAAGATTCGAGCCAACGGAATGTTTGTCGGGGTGTTTTGCATTGTTGAATGGATGTATCGCGTTCTGCTAACATAAAAACACAAATCGGATTTGGCAGGTCACCCAACGAAAGAATCACTTGAAGAAGTCGTGTTTTCCTTTGAAGCCCACAACAACAACGGTACGATTTAGCGAGTGTAAAAGTTACGGATTGGCTGGAATTTGAAGGATTTTAATATTGCATAAGTGTGTGCACAAATATATCATTCTGGAAATATGGGCCAGGTATCTGTTTTGAAAATTAGTGGGAAAAATACCAGAAACCTAAAAATGACGTATAAGTAGCGTGGAGTGGCGAATAGAAGCTATGCTACTCAGGGTGATTTCTATAAGCTTTGATGGGGTAGAAATTATTCAAAGTTTCTTTTTTCTCTTCTTCAAGAGACCAAAACGAGTGGTGTACCTGAAAGTCATTCAATCTTTGTTAAGCAATTCAAGATTTCTTTTGTATTATTCAGTAACAAATACGTCCCCCACCTTCAAAGCGGATGGAAGTAGGAGGCATCGAAAGAGAGGGGTTCCCCTACTACTATGGCATAAAAATTTCGCGGCGTTCACGGCCCCATGAGAAGTTATGGGAGTTCCCCTACCAAAAAATGGTTATTTTGCATATTTTTAGAGATCATATGAAACCATAAAGTTGATCTAGAAAGTAATTTTAAGACTTGTTTGAAAGTCGAAAAAATAAAAAAAAAATTTTTTGTAAAAAATATAAAAACAAATTAAAAAATTGATGAATGTCATTTTTACCGTAAATCTAATATAAATAGGGGTAACGCTTTGAAGACACGTTCTGGACCCCTCTTTGCGTCCCTGATCCCCTCACCCACCCGCGATTCATTTTAGAGCAAAGTCGGGAAATAAAAGTTGCGTAATTAAATTTTCTATAGAATATGATTGATTCAAAATTTTAAAAAAGGGGAAAAAAGGCTTTCTTTCAATTTTTCTAACCACTTAGAATACACTTAGAACATGCATAATTCACTTAGAATTTTTTTTATAATATAATAAAACAGCACAGATTTTTTTTTATCAAAATCAATTCAGTAGGTTTCGCATAATAATTTTGCAAACTGAATTTATTTAAAAAAATCAAAATTTTTAAAATCGTACAGGTCAGAAACTCGAGCATTAGAACTTTGACAATTTTTTTAACATATAAAAAAGCGCTTCTTCTTTCAAATACAAAATCGGAGTATGAGGACGTCTTCAGGAATTTTTTAAAATTATAAACATTTTTTCGCTATAAAATCTTTTTTATATGTCGGTAACTATTAAGTTAAATAAAATTCCAAAATACGCGTTGGAAAATAATCTATGAGACGCTTCTTTTTTTTAAAAAAAAAGTTGTATTATGTGCATTACTTCCTGAGATACAACCGGCCAAGTGTAAGAAAACATACGCGCAAGAATAAATGAAAAAATGATAATTTTTATGTTGAATAATAATTTTAAATTAAAAAATATGATGAATATTGAGAAATATAAATTGTTTTTTCTTGTTTATTGTTTATATATTTGTTTATTTTATGATATATTATTAATTTCATAAAATAATTTTTCAAATTTTTTTTTAAGTTTATTTAAACAATGTGATACTGTTCAAGTTACATCGAATAAAAAAAAATGAAAATCGTTCTACTACATGCCGGGATGCAATTTTTTATAACTTTTTACAACTTTGTTGTAAACGCCGGTCAACTTTGACCGGTTGTATCTCAGGAACTAGTGCACAGATTGCAACTGTTTTTTAAACGTCTTTTAGTACTTCCGACTCGTTTTTTTGAATTTAATTTAAATAAGTTGTTACCGAAAGATTCAATTTGTTTATCAGCAAAAATTATTTATAAATTTAAAAAAATCCTGAGACCACGTTGACAGCCCGAATTTAATTTTATAAAGTGCATTTGAAGTGAAGTGCTTTTTAATATGTAGAAATTTCATTATGCTTTAGTTTCTGACTGGCAAGATTTTAAAAATTTTGAATTTTTTTAAATAAATTTAGACTGCAAAATTATTATGCGAAACCTACTGAATCGATTTTGATGAAAACTTCTGTGCTGTTTTATTATATTATAAAAGTTTTCTAAGCGGATTATGAAGGTCCTTAGTGCGCTCTAAATGAAAAAAAAAACATTAGATAAAAGAGGCTTTCTCCTCTCTTTTATATTTATTGACATTTTGCGGCGAGGATAATTAAAAATTTTGAACCAATCATTTTATAGAAAATTTAATTTTGCATTTTTTTAGCTCACAACTTTGCTCTTAAATGAATAAATTAAATGTTGGAAGTGAGAATAGTAAGAAGAAGTCGAGTTTTTTTATAATTTTTAAATATTTCAATTTAATTCTTTTTGTTCCCGGCTTTTTGAGAGGGAAGATAAGTCGATTATTGTTATAGAAGTTATTCCACAACTTTTACTGCAAAAATCAATGTGCCCCCACTTAACAGCCAAATGTAGTCGTTTTTTAGAGATCCGCTTTGGTCTAAAAGCATTTTAACATAAAATACTGAAGAGACTGTGCCTCTCTGCAAAATAGACAACAAATAACAAAATTTTGAATGAATAAAATACAACCGCGGTCATGACTTTTTTTGCATACGGAAATAAAACTTTCGTAGTCCTGAATTTAGACTTTTCTCATAGTCAAACTTGGCCATATCAGAACTCCCTGACAGCATCATATAGAAAATTGTTGGCCAAACATTCTTACACCGTCTATTTAGCACTGCTTGCCAACCAACAAATTCTCCAGGAGTCAATTTCGTTGTAAATGCCAAGGATGCAAGTGGGTAAGAGTGGCGACGAAGGATATCCTAATATGTAGGAATCCTCCTCCACCAGCGCGTTCGAATTTTCATAATTTTCTGCCGAAATCATCTTGTCTCGTGCTATATTAAACATTTCCAGTGGTTTCGTTTATTTCGACGTTGGCCGCTCGAAAGTGTCCTCGAAAAAAACATAATAACTAGACGTTGTCGTTGGCGACGTCATTACGTGGTCTGAAAGTGTCCTTTTTTCCTTGTTTTTCCTTCCGTTTTTCAACTTACTTTTGCTGCCTACGTGCCTGGTAGCGAACAGTCTTTGGTGTCTAAAGTTATTTGGGATTTGTTGTATATATAACAAATTAGGTCTTTTCTGAAATTGTGCTCAATTGTTGCTGCGTATTAAATCAAATGGATTTGAAATTTATTATTAAGATAATAAACTACAAACTAATATTTAAAATGATAATAACTACAAATTTATATTTAAAAGAATATAGCTACAAATCAGGGACACTAAGAAACACTTTTAAAATATCAGAGCACTCATTGCAGCACACATTGTCAACATTACAAAAATACACTAGTAAATTTAGCTACATTCCACTGATGACTATCTGTTCTGAAAAGTTCATAGGGTAAAAGTTTCAAAAACCACTCGCTTCCTTTTTTTCTACTATACTTGTTATTTATGCCAGTTTTTTGGTGGACGCTTAAGGGTTGTTGTGGCCAACATTTTTTTCCACGTTCGTTGTTAGGCTTCCTTTATTATTATTTTTTTGCCCTGGTTTGACGCAGTTCGCTGTCTCGGTCAATTTCAGGAAAATTTATTTGTCCATTGTAAATATATATTTACACGCGAATAAAGTTCAGGTTTTGCCGGAATTAATTACAGTTTGTTTATAGCCGTCCAATAAATTGTTATTAATGTTTTCTCAGGATGCTTTCGTAGAAATAAATTTAATTGAAGTTGATGAAATATTGCCCGGGAAAATTTGAATTAAATGAATTATCTGTTTGAGGTAAAGATGACTGAGAATTCAGTTTTCTGTTATAAAATTAATTTCTCATGGTTGAAGATGCAAATTGAAAATGGACATTAAATTTTCAAAGTTCAGACAGAATTGCAATAATTTATGTGAATTTCCTGTAAGCGATGCAAAAATGATGATGAGACTCGTAGGTCCCAACGAATTAATAACAATACACAATCATTTCAAATTATGCCGAAAGTAATATAATTCTAAAACTTTTAAAGCAAATTTTTTGCAATTTCGATAGACGATTCCTGGATGATGCCAAAGCTTTCAGATGTAGCAAAAAGGACCAAGAATTGGCGATTGATCATCAGGTTTGACCCTGGACGACTTTTTTCCATCTGAAGGACGTGGTCCACAAATACTGATGAATGTGAGTGTTGAACCTTGAAAATTGGGTGCGAAATTTAAAAGATGGTCTAAATACTTTCGGTCATCATTAAGAAATGGATTTGACGAGTAAAAGCAGCACAAAAAAAAATTCAGTCATACCCAAGCTATGGCAGAGCAAATATGCATCATTTAAATGGATCAGTAATTTCCAGTTCACCTTCGATACCTTTTATACATGAAAAAATAGGATTTGAATTAGTTCTTCCACCGAATTAACCACACAACTATCTAACAACTGGTCAAAGAGAACACATTTCAATGAACTATTTACCATTGCTTCGGGTGGAAAACATGCATAATTCGCGAACATCGAATCTACACTGAAACTAGTTATAATTTTTCCATTCTAACGATTTTAATAGCGTTTCACTGAACTGGAACTATGCAATAGTTTAAATTATTCGCTCCACCAATCAGAATGCATGTTTGGCGCGAAAACAGCTATCGGGAAAAGCGCCCATGTTCCCGGCACAAGTTTTGAAAACACTTTGCAAATAAATGATAGATGGATTTGCATCGAAACGAGATGCAGTTGGGTGAATATTGAATCTGTCTTGGGCATCCTCCATTTCGTGGAGTTTCTGTTCGGCTGAAATGGAAATCCTACTATTTTCCACATTACCGGATAGTTTCCATGCACCTTTTTGAGCATGAATAGATTTATTTACACTGTGGGCTCTTGTCGATTCTGTGTAGAAGCCTTTTCGATCTCTTCCTGACACACTAGGATTAGATAAATACGAATAAGTGACGAACAAACGAACACCTTTTGCTGATTGTAGTTGAAAAGATGGCGCCAAATCTAAATGTTAGTCTTTCGTCATTTTTCTGTATACTGTGGGGTAACACATACGAGTAACCTTGATTTAATATCCATCTGAAGTAGAGCATAGATAAATGATTGCCGCCACTTTTATGGCTGCAACGTGTCATAACATATGTAAAAGCTTAGATGCATCCAGCAAAGCGGGCAGACATGGGTAAAACATTCTGTTCCACACTTATACAACGTTTAACATAATTATGAGACGTTTCTGGGGCGAATGATGAATGCACGAACAGTCAAAGGGTGAAAGTAGGAAAGTGAGAAAGCATAGGTGATATTTAGGAAGCTTATCTTGAGGTGGTTCGTGGGAATGTCTACTGTTGTAGGTGATACTGTGGCGTTTCGATACATTTTCTCAAGGAACCAAATATCCAACATGCCGCATTGGCTTCGTGACTTGGGTCTACCTTTTACAGTGTATGGCGTACGAAACCACATGATATGCGCTGTTAGGCCCATAATATACTTACCCAGTCGCGATTACTCCTACCTCCATACAAATTTTACTATAATAGTTCATTATTGGATTTAGTGTAGATATTAGCTGAATGGCTATTGTTCCAAGTAGTGGTTATATGCCGATTCTAGAGCGGAAGTGAACTGTCAAAATCCGATGACGTCATCACCACCGGAAGTGAACTGTCAAAATCCGATACCCCAACCGGAAGTGAACTGTCAAAATCCGATACCCCAACCGGAAGTGAACTGTCAAAATCCGATACCCCAACCGGAAGTGAACTGTCAAAATCCGATACCCCAACCGGAAGTGAACTGTCAAAATCCGATACCCCAACCGGAAGTGAACTGTCAAAATCCGATACCCCAACCGGAAGTGAACTGTCAAAATCCGATACCCCAACCGGAAGTGAACTGTCAAAATCCGATGACGTCATCACCACCGGAAGTGAACTGTCAAAAGGACCTTTTTTGTGCAATCAATAAAAATTATCGATTTATTGATTTATGCTGACGTCATCACTACCGGAAGTGAACTGTCAAGGCCGCGCCCACAAAACCGCAAGCCTATTACGTCATCAACCGCAACCAAGCCGATGACGGCATTAACCCTTTCTTCCCCTCTCTCTCTCTCTCACACACACACACACACGATCTCACCCACAACGGTGTTGCCACACGCAAAATTGCGCCCCCGCGATCCCACTTTACACCGACGACCCTGCAAATTTCACGGCAAGACGCTTTCACTTATTCGGAGACACTAAAAATCGGTTGTGGCGTTCCATATCAAATTTCCCAACAGCGAATTACAGCCGGATGTAAGTTTTCAGTATTGTGGTTCTTAGAGGAAATAGCGCTGATAAGAGACATCCGTTTCTACCCAAGGAGGATGTGGTTTTTATTTGAATTTGATATACGCTTTGAAGAAATCAAATGAAATAACGTTGATAAGAGGCAAGTTTGTGGTTTTTAAGAAAATTTTTAGATAACGAAGTTTTGCGTACATTTTGAAACGAAAATAAAAACCGTTATACCAAAAAATTATTACGTCATCAGTTTTTGCTTATCTATTTTCAGTCAAAAGGAGGATGTGGTTACAAGTTTAAAAAAAAAGCGGAAAAATTCCAATTAAAGTTGAATAATTGTGGTTTATGATTTTGTTTATAAGGCGAACCGAAAACTACAATAGCCATAGTTTTTTTTCCAAACTTTAATAGCGAAAGGTGTTTTCAATTTTTTGTGAAAAATGAAAGGTTTTTTGTGCGAATTCTGTGAAAAAGACTTTCCGTCTTCTGGTGCTCTGAAGAGGCACATACAACATACGCACGGTGAGTAGCGAAGGAGTATTTTTTTTTGTAGCTATTACAAACAACCCCTTTAAAATAGAAAATACAAGCCCATATAAGAATCACAACCTAGCAGGAGCGTCAACACACAACCAAACGCCCCTTAAAATTTGTGATGTGTGTCTGGTTATTGTCAAAACAACAGAGTGGAACCGCCACATCCGAACAAACACACACAAAAAGAATATTTATCATTCTGTTGATGAGAATTTTCAAAGCATAAAGAGTAGCTTTAAAAACAGAATACAAACGCTCGTATATCAAAACAAAGATGAGAACGCATTGATTCCGGAAGTATTTTTCAAAAACCTAGAGGAACCACTTATGATTATATTAAAGCAAATATTAAAAAAATCATCCTCTATTAAGTTTAATGTTGAGCTATTTGGGGATTATATGAAAACTTGTTTGTCAGACGACAAGGAAGAAAGCGTGTGTTTGATAAGCATTAAATCGTTTCAACCAAAGATGCAAGCCGCCCAAACTGAATGTGAGTTGCAAACGGGGTTCAAGAACAACGTTGATCAGATTATTAAGAAAATGCAAGAGTTTCAAGAGAGAGATAGTGGATGGACGCTAGTGAAAATAACTCACTGTGAAATAAACATAAACGAACACAAGCCGCTTAGGGGAACGAAACACGTGCGTTTACCACCATTTATAGCAAGCAAGCGTGCATGTGTTAATATTAAAAACGACGATGAATTCTGTTTTAAATGGAGCATAATTTCTGCGTTGTCTCCCGCGCAAATCAGTTCAGATAGACCATCATCTTATCATATATCGGATATTACGCAAAGTGTTATAACACTGGATAATGGTATATTATTAAAGTTTAACGAGCTAGAGTTCCCACTAAAGGCGCACGATGTAGCGAACTTTGAAAAATTAAACCCCTTAATTAGCGTAAACGTGTTTGGTTATGAACCCGAAAATCGGAAAATTGTGGGACCATATTATAACACAAAGAACGAGCGAAAATATCATATAAATTTATTATTGATACAAAACACCGACGAAGACCAACACTATGTGTGGATAAAGAACCTTTCAAGGTAATACCGTAGTTTTGTCTATTCTCCCCCCTAATTTTTATTGTTTAAGGTTGATCCAACATCAACAGACACTCCACGGCCATAAGCTTTTTATTTGCAATACATGTCTTCAGCATTTTCATACCGAAGAAGCCCACCTACAGCACAAAAACGAGTGTGGTAAAATTGTGACAACCATGCCGAAACCGGAAAAATCAACACTATATTATCAGAATTTTGAGCGCCAACTGGATGTGCCATTTGTCATTTATGCCGACTTTGAGTGTTTGCTTCAAGATGTGAACACCTGTTTTGCCGACCCAGAAACTTCCTCAACAGCAAAAGTCCAGGAGCACACACCATGTGCATTTTCATATTATATTAAGTGTTCTTTTGATTCGTCATTAGATAGGTTAAGAGCGTACAAAGGTCCAGAATCCTCTAAAAGCTTTGTAAAATCGCTTGTGAACGACGTAAGGCGGCTCTATTCAGACTATATAATGATGCCAAAACCGATGTATACTTTAACAAACCAAGAAATGAAAATTCAAACAGAAACGGTCCTTTGTCATATATGTAAAAAGATTCTTGAAAACGACAGAGTGATGGACCACTGCCACTTAACGGGAAAGTATAGGGGTCCAGCTCATAATAAATGTAATTTATTATTTAGAGTGCCCAAATTCTTTCCAATCTTTTTTCATAATTTTTCCGGATATGATTGTCATTTATTCGTAAAAGAACTTGGTAATTTGGACGGTGATATAAAAATTATTCCCCAAAATAAGGAGCGATATATATCGGTATCAAAAAGAATTGTGATCAATAGCACCACAACGATTGAATTACGATTTTTAGATTCTATTAGATTTATGCAAAGTAGTTTAGATGAGCTTGTAACATATTTACCCGCGATAAAACTAGAGACAGTGCGCTCAATATATGGGGAAGAAAGCAAATTCAAGTTGCTAACAAGAAAGGGCGTATTCCCCTATGAGTATATAAATTCGTGGAGCCGATTGGACGACCCTTGTTTACCCCCACGCGAAAATTTTTCTAGTAAATTAACAAATAGTGAGTGTAGTGAAAACGACTATAAACACGCGCAAAACGTCTGGAAAGAGTTCAATTGTAAAACGCTTTGGGATTATTTAGAGTTGTATTTGAAAACAGATGTATTGCTTTTAACAGACGTGTTTGAAAATTTTAGGAAAATTTGTAAAGAAATCTATGAGTTGGATCCCTGTCAATATTACACTGCTCCGGGTCTAGCATGGGATGCTATGCTTAAAACAACAAAAACCAGACTAGAGCTTTTAAATGATATAAACATGTACAATTTTTTCAAACGAGGCATTAGAGGGGGCATTACCCAATGTTCGCATCGACACTCTGTAGCCAACAATAAATATATGGAAAGCTTTGTTGAAACGAATCCATCAAAATACATAATATATTTGGATGCAAATAACTTATACGGGTAGGCCATGTCTCAACCCCTTCCACATTCTTCATTCGAATGGGTTCCAAATGTTAATGATATTGATATTATCAATATTCCACAGGATTCTGATATTGGATACATATTAGAGGTCGATTTAGAGTATCCCCCATTAAAACACAATGATCACAACGATTTACCCTTTTGTGCAGAAAATAAAGCAGCACCGGGTTCCAAAAAACAAAAAGCTTATTACAGACTTAACAAACAAACACAAATATATTATTCACTATCGGAATCTGCAACAATGCTTAGAAAATGGGCTAAGACTTATCGGTGTTCATAGAATTTTACAATTTAAACAGTCTTGTTGGCTAAAGAGCTATATCGATTTGAATAATTATTATCGCACAAAAAGCAAAAATTCGTTTGAAAAGAATTTCTTTAAATTGTTGAACAACGCGGTATATGGGAAAACGATGGAGAACGTGGAAAAAAGAAAAGATGTGAAAATTGTTACAGAATGGGAAAGTCGGGGCAGACACCTAGGCGCCCGCGCTCTTATCGCAAAACCTAACTTTCATAGTATAGCCATATTTTCAAACAACATGGCCGCAATTCAGATGAATCGAGTGAATGTGTGCTATGATAAACCAATTTATTTGGGGTTTACCGTTCTTGATATTTCAAAGCTAAAAATGTACGATTTTCACTATACTTATATGAAACCAAAATATCGCGAAAATGTTCTTCTAAATTATATGGACACAGATTCATTCATTTATACAATTAAAACAGAAGATTTTTATAGAGACATTTTAAACGATATTGACAACTACTTTGATACTTCAGAATATTCTAAAGATAATCCCTATCATATTCCATTGAAAAATTGTAAAATTTTAGGTTTAATGAAAGACGAAACGCACGGAAAAATAATAAACGAATTTATAGGGCTAAGAGCAAAAATGTATTCATTAAGTATTGATCAGGAAAAAACAATAAAAAAGGCAAAAGGCGTTAAGAAAACTGCAGTGGATAGATTGAGTATAGATAATTATAGAGAGTGTTTGTATAGGAATAAAATTTATAGAGGAGATATGTATGTATTTAGATCAAAACTTCATAACATATATACGGAGTGTATTAATAAGATAGCTTTAAGCAGCTTAGACAATAAGAGACTAATTAGGGAGGATAAAGTTAGCACATATGCTTGGGGACATTGTGAAATTTGATATGAAAATAATAACAGCATTGTATTTTATAAAAAAAGGCGTTTTTTTTTCCTCAAAGATAATGGGCAAAAACACGAACCGTTCGTTGTTTTAGTTGAAGGAAATATTGGATGTGGAAAATCCACACTTCTAAATCATTTCAACAAATTTGATGATGTATGCTTGATGTATGAACCACTTAAAAAATGGCAAAATGTGGGGGGATACAACCTATTGGTGTGTAGCATCATATTCTCATATTAAACCCAAACGTTTATATGAAACATTTTAGGATTTGTTTTATAAGGACCCAGAACGATGGGTAATACCTACACAGAATTATATTACTTTAACCATGTTTGAAATGCATATGCGATCAACAGACAAGAAGTTTAAACTAATGGAGCGCTCTTTGTACAGCTCAAGGTGCGTTAATGATTTCTGGCTCCAACATTTTTTAGTTTTTTTTAGATATTGCTTCATAGAATGTCTATATGAGGCTGGACGAATAGATGACGAAATGCGATGCGTTCTATTAGAAACCCATAATCTGATGGAACAAAACTTTAAGATTAACGCCAATCTTATTGGTGAGCTACAGATGAAAATATTTTAAAAACACACCAAACAAGCGTCTTTATAGTTTATATTCAAACATCTCCGGAGGTAGCATATGAGCGAATAAGAAAACGAGCCCGCGCCGAAGAAGAATTTGTGTCAATGGAGTATTTACAAAGCCTACACAAACACCACGAGAACTGGTTAATCGAAAATAAGCCCCAAACAAACAGCATACCCGTTGTTGTTGTGGATGAAAATCAGAATGCGGCTTGTATGCTTTCAGAATATCAAAAAATAGAACAAATGCTGCAGCTGCCCCAAGAAACACGAATCTCAACTTACAATAGCATAAAATAATAAATCGATAATTTTATTGATATAAAAAAAAAATATACTTTATTTTGCTTTTTCACACACAACACATTTTTTCTTATTTTAACCGATCTACAACAATTTCCTAACTTCGCTAGTCAACGGATTGTATTCTACAATTCTATCGTGGAGTAATAGACAAAATGCTGTTGTCTTTGGCGGAAACATGCTTGCAAGCAAATAGCGATATCCTTTATTATTGGCTGATGATAGTTATCGCATTTATTCTATTAATTGTGATTTTTTTAATTCTTCAATAATTGATATTATTTCGTTGTTTTGATTATTGTGATCTGTTTGTTGCGATGCAATGAGTAACTGCAATCGACTTACTAATTCATTCGGATCATCCCAATTTATATAGTCTTTCTGTTTGTTGGGTGTTTGCATTAAGCTGTAGTTGTTGTATTTAATGTTGACCATTCGTTTTAACCCCCTTCCTTCTTTGCTATTCAACAGCTTAGAAATTATTTGTGTATACTTAAAGCCTCGATTTCCATTAACTTGACTACTGCTGTCATAAGATCGCCTGTGAGCATTACTATGCAGAAGAATATTTTTATAATTCTCTAAATCTTCATTGGTATATAATGTTTGATCTGGGTTCTTCATAAAAAGCAGTTCAAATAAGCCTTGAGTTCCCATATAAGAATTCTCATCTACAACTATTTGTTTGCCATCGATTACGAAATTCGAATTTCCTATCTTCCAATTATCCTCAGCATCGTCATCCTTATATACACCATAAATACTATCAATTATAGTCGGTTGATTTACATAAATATCTAGATATTGTTTAGCAATATCCGAAAAATGGTTTTGCTTCATGTACTCTTCAAGATGTTTTTCTCCTTCCGGAGACGTTACATATTTACGAATAGCTTTTGTAGAAGAATTAGATGAAGTGCTGGTGCGGTTAAGTTTTCGCTCAAGCTTTGCTGGAGGAGGAGTTTTGAAACTATCATCTTCTTCACTATCTTCCTTAAAACTGGCTTCTTCTTCTTCACCATCTTCCTCTTTTTTCTCTTTTTCTTCATTTTTAACTCCAAGTAATGAAGGCTCTTCTTTAATTTCATTTTTTATGGCTTGATCTTGCAACAACTTAGTTCTTTTAACAAATTCTTTGAGAGGGTTAGTGATTGGCTTAAATGTTTCCTCCAACTGAATCTCTATCCCGGCTTTGTTGGCTTTCAGTTGTTGATACTTTTTCCTTATCGTATTGGTTGTCTTTACAATATCACTGAGTAACTGTTTATCATACATTGTCCTTTTCATTGTTTATGGGGGGCAACAGCAGCAGCAATTTGTCTTCAAGTTTCGAAAGGTCTCTAAAATATTTCGAAATATTCTTTCAATAGGTTCTAATTTGATTTTGAAATGATATTTGCTGCACCTAAATCTATTTGTTCCTTTTTCGAATTGTTTGGAACTATGTATCTTCACCGCTGCACCACTCAAACCGTATTGAACTGT